>VWZV01007989.1:168595-270700 GCA_013397155.1 Irena cyanogastra
GGAGGGCGAAAAGGAAGGAAGGAAGGAAGGAAGGAAGGAAGGAAATTTTGTTTTCCCTCACTTTTTCTCACACTGGGCAGCATTTCTGAACTCATACATGAGTGGTAATGAAGTATCATAATGCAGAGTTTGCTACAGCTTGTGCTCTTTTAGGGGGAAAGGAAACAGAGATAGACGTGAGTCTCCCAATCTTTAGCTCCTGAGATTGTGAAATTTTACCCAGTACTGTAATAGTAATAATAATAATGATAATAATAATAAATAATATTTAAAAAACCCCTACACAGTCTGCATTTTAATATTTGGTTATACAATGATTTTATAACCAGGGGAACTTCATGAGCTACCTCTTGCCCTGTGTTTTTATGAGCTTCTGATTTCAAAATGAACAGCCTGCTTTTATTGCCTCTGACCAAGGTAGGAGACATTGCCTGATCTTTGAAGATTTGTTCAATGTGGGTATTTTAACCTAAATTTCTAGGTGAGTTAGAATAATTTTGGACCTTCTTTCTTTATCAGTTTATTAATTTCCCTTCACAGATCGTCCAGAGGCATATTTCATTCTTGTGCAGTTGTGATTTACTTTCCTAGAAGAATATTAATAAACAGTATCCTTAAAATATTGGAGGTAAACACTGCCATTTTCTTTGCAACAATTAGTGAATGCAAAAGCAATCAGATTGTGCTATTATGCTTCCCATAGGAATGCCAAATGGTGTTTTATGAATGTCATTAATATCATATGCAAATGGTCTGCTTGACTTTTGCTCCTCTGTTTGGATTAACCCAGTCAATCAGTCAGATGTTGCTGTGAGAAAGTTGATGAAAGCTTATCCAGTTGTTGAGAAGGTCAGCGAAACGACAGACCCCTCTCTCTTTTCACTAGCCCTGCAGCTAGAATACCATATAAGCAATGTTTGAATGATTCACTGAAGTCACCTGGGTATTGATAAGGGACTCTGAAGCAAGTCGCTATAAAATTTCCTATAACATGCATTTATCATAATGTGAGCTATTATAAAAGAATTTAGCTTTAATGTATTTGTATTAATAAGGAGCGTTCAAATAAAATGAAGGCTTCTTATAATCAGAAAATGCATTTAATCGTAAAGATAGCTTTTTAGAAAAAAAAAAATAGCAGGCAGTCCCTTCAAGGTAGAGAGTTTGCTTTTCAGTCTTCTTTTTAATTTATTCAGTTCCTTCCCAATATTTTTTCGATCGTTTTTTTTCAAATGAGCAGAAGTGAAATTTAGATTTTCATCTTCCTAAACTCTATACTGCTTTGCAGACACAGAAAAATTGCTAAAAACTCCTCTTTGCATATGACAATGCTCACACAGAAGATAAAATCTCTAAACAATGATTGTTTTCTGTCTGGCTAGCAATGGAAATCTCTGTTGCAGGGCTGCTTTGCATCTTCAGCTGAATCAGGATAGATGTCCTGAATCACTTTTCTACTTGGTTTTTGTACTCCAGCTGCCCAAGGTCCTACATAACCTCTTCAGCAACACCTTTAATCCTTTACTATTGATTGTATTAATCTTAATACAAAATATCTCCTAGTTATTGTATTGGTGTACAGAGGATTTATTTTATGAAGCTGCATCTGTGGTAACGTTTTGTACTTATAGCTATGCACAATATGGCCAGTTTTATAATTTGGAATTACCTGGGATTCTCTGTGATAGTCCAAGTCTCCACCCAGGACATTAATCTATATATTTAAGAATAAAAATTGGTTTATGCACAGCAGAAGCTGCCTAGGGAAATCTCAAGACCTTTACAAAATTCCCAATTCTAGACTTCCTGCAGCAATTAGTAAAAAACTTTGTTGTGAAGGAGGCTGAGAAACATCTCAATTACCTTTTCTTGTCTCAGGCCAGTCCATTATATCTGTTCAGTCTCTGTGCAGGGACCGTCTGGGAAGTTCCTGGATCAGGCAAATAATAACTTAGTGCATTGCATAGTGTATACAGGCCTTGCTCTGATACCAAATGATACCACAATTATAACCATAGGGCAAATCTGAATTTGAATATTATTTTTCCTTTATGACTTACATTCTAAAATTATTATCACTGTATGTTTTCCACTTACATTTATGACTTGGCAAAAGAAGATCCTTAGGCAAGAAATTATAAAGCAATACTATAAGCTTTGCTCAGAATAATTTGGAAACTAAGTGGTTTTAAATGTTGAAACTAAGAAAAGAAAGTCACACACTAAAATATAATTAGATTTCACTCTTCCAGTGAGAACCTAGCTGAGGATGCAAGGACATTGCGGTGCTTTCGAGCTTTGTATTTCAATAATTTTATACTAAAATTTCTTCTTAAGTGATTGCATTATACAGAAATATCACCAAATGAAGAATGCTTTTTAGAGGCTATTATTCCAGAAAAGCTTGAGTACTACAACTTTAATCAATGGTAGATGACTTAAGGACAGCTCAGCTAAGGAGAGAGCTAAGAAAGTATGTTTTGGCCTGCAATCTTTTTCTGATTAAATATAATTCCTGTGAAATCTAAACCAACAATGTAATATTTTTAATATTAGATTTCAGTGTTATATCTTAGTAGCTTTTTTAACAGGAGAGCTACTTCTCCCGAATGTCTGAACCTCTGGACTGAAATATGCTTCCTTGTCTGCCTGAACTTCTGCAAGGAATTTCTGTAAGAAACAGTTTTGACTGTATTGTCTGAAATTTCCTTCACAGTTCAAGGAAAATATGGCATTGAGGATAATCTTTCTTTCGAAAGTAATTGTCTACTGGTCAGTGCAATGCAGCAGTTGTGTTTTAGCCCCAGACAGCAGCTCAACCCCACACAGCCACTCACTGAATCAGAACTGTACGGGTGAAAGAGCTCATGGGTTGAGATAAAGACAATTTAATAATTGAAAAGAACCAAACCAACAAATCAAAATACCAGAAACCAGAGAAAAATTTTAAAGAGAAAAATATATTAAAAAAAGACAGACAAGTGATGCAAAACCCCCAAATGCTCACGGCCTCATGCCCAAGCAGTCCCCAGACATCGGCGGCCACAGATGACCTTCCTCATGGACAGTTTTATTATGGAGCATGATGCCGTGAGGTGTGGAATGTCCCTTGGGTCAGTTGGGTCAGCTGTCCTGGCTGTGTCCCCTCCCAGCTCCTTGTGCCTCCCCAACCTCCTCACTGGTGGGGTGGGGTGCAGAGCAGAAAAGGCTGTGGCTCTGTGCAAGTGCTGCTCAGTGGTATCAAAAGCATCGCTGTGTTATCAGCACTGCTGCCAGCATAAATCCAAAACACAGCCCATACCAGCTGCTATGAAGAAAAGTAACTCAACCCCAGCTAAAACCAATACAACAGCTTATGAAATTCCTCATCAAGTTAAGATGGAGAGCACTTCAGTAGGAGAGCTGACCCAGCATGACTCCTGGAATCCCTCTCTACATCTCTTGTTCGGCTGCAGTAAAACCTTTCTAAATTGCCTACAATCTCAGTAGCCTGTTTGCTCCAAGGCTTCTTACTCCTATCTTCAGGAAGTGAGTAGGCATACAGTGTTTGTTGCCTCAAATTGCTATGGGAGTCCAATTCCAAATTGCTCATTTGGCACAAACTGGTGTGTTATTTATTTCCTCACAAACGAGATATTAATCCATTCAGCTTTAGTGGGGACATAAAAATGGGGCTATTCTGTGGGTGTAGAGTTATGGTGCTCTGCAGTCCTTGGATACATGACAATAAATGTACCACAAAGTTCCCACATTGTCTAAGTCACCCAATTATCTCTGGACTAAATACTGTAGTAGCAGTAGTAGTAGACTTCAGAGTAGTATCAAATTCACCCTTTTCATGTAAGCAAAGCTTGTTTTAAAATCAATTGAAGTAATTGCAAAATATATTCCTTAGATTTCTATGGTCTTTGCTTTCTGCCGCAAAAAGAACAGATGAAAATATGATTACTTACTTTATGAACATTATTCTTTGTGTGATTTGTTTAGGCATTTCCTATGAGGAATATTTATTTTTAGATTTCACGGAGCTTTAAAAAGTAATCTAAATAGGATCTTTCAAATATCTGAATTTGAGACATATTTGAAATATTAGCACCTTTTCTATGAATCTAAAAAAATAATTTTTCTGTCATAACAAAAGCAGGAAGTTAATTGATTGTAACAACACCATTAGAGAGATATTCTGCTTGTGCTGTCAAAAATGACATAAAGGTATTTAAAGCAGGAGATTTCAAGCCCCATTTTGATTTGACAGGAGAAATCAATAGGCATGAAAGAAGACTGGTTTTGTTTTGATAGCTTTTTTTTCTTTTGTGCGCAATGTTCTGAATTTCTGCTGTTCCTTAATAACATTGCTATTATTTTAAAAAAGGATAGTGCAACAGGGTGCTCTTTTTGGACTTGTAGCCTTCAGGAGGGCCAACTCTAGGAGCTGTCCTCAGAGCTGACATGCAGATATTCCTTCTTCCTGGTTTTCTGCTCTAGCACTACCTATTCCAAAAAGAGAGAAAAAAAAAAAAAAGATTTACCTTAAAAAGGCTGAATACTTTGTGTAATGATGAGTGTGGCTTCTAGGTTGACACTGTCTGCCAATAGATGATGAGCACTGCCTGTATGAGCAAGGTGTCACTGCTGAAATCTTCAGGTAACATGAAAATAGCTCTCAGCAATTCAAAAAATAATTGTCACTTCATTTGTCTTTGCAAGAAAAAAAAAAAAGAAGCAGCAGAAGGGAAAAAGAAGGAAAAAGAAAAAATTATGATGGGATGATTTAACAAGTAATACAATGTAATAATAATCTTTCTATTGAGATGGGTTTCATGTCAAATTAATTCAAGGTCAATTTTCATAAATTCAACATTTCTGGGAAAAAATGCAAGCTATTCTGCCTTCCATTAAAGTGAGTGATTCTAACTTTCTTCTCTGCTGACAAGTCATAGTTGTATTATGTGTCATGGTAGGTAACTGACAGTGAAATAATGTCAGATAATTTCATAAAAAGCATGACTGAAAGATGTGTAATTAGCTGGTGGCATAGCAGCTGAGCTTGAACCTAGGTGCTTTGTGAAAGTCTAGTCCAGACTAAGTTCATTTTCAAGGAAAATGAGAAGACCCTAGACACTTTTTTCCCAACATGTTTATAATTAAGGTAGCAAGATGTATTTCTTCTGCTAGACATATTTTTAAAGCCACATCTTTAAACAATAAAAAATTGAAGCATTATGGCTGCTGGAACAAACTTCTTTGTGAGTTCTTTTCTCTGAAAATCATTATTAGTTTCTTTTATCTGACTTTTTGGGATCATAGAGCACTCGAGCTAGCTGTGGAAGCAACCTTCTGAAAGTGTCAAAAATCCATATCCTTGGGGACAGAAGAAAGGGACACATGCTGTGTGAGTGAGCAGTTTTAGGCACAGACAGGGAATGTTTGCCATGGAGCCAGCGTGTACTTGCAGCCACAGGTGAACAGGGGAGGCAGCTGTGGCCAGCCTGAATTTCAGTGGTGTCCCCATGCTGGGGAGAATGGTGTTGGTGTTGTTGGTGTTGGCAGGGCCTGACAGTGTGAGAGACCTGACAGTGGAAAGCAGCCTGGAAGGTGAGTGTTCTGATTGAATCAAGCTTCACATAAAGTCCTTCCAAACTTCTTCCACCACGAGGCAAAAGACACGGTGCCACTTCCAGGAAGTAAGTGTGCCTTCTGCCCCAGCCAGACAAGTGCCTTTTTCCTTTTTTTGTTCTTGTTTTCTCCGAATTCATAAACTTGAATTTATTGAACTTGGGCCTCAATTATGTGGGGTAGCAATTCAGAAAAGATGGAACTCTGTATATTCTGCAAAAACTAAGAAACAATCAATAAAGAAACTATTACAGTTTTTGAACCAAGACTGGATCCACATCTTCTTATGGCTTCCACACAATGTCAAATGTCATACAACAAGAGCTAACTGACAGCTTAATATTAACATTTACCAAAACATTCTCAGACCAGGCTTGAGTTTCTTCAGCATCAAAATGGTGGTAATATTTGCTAATTGTGGCTTACTCATTCATTGAAAGGCTGGATGTTCAGCCAGGAGATACTTTACTCCAAACTCAAAGGCTATAATTTCAAACTCCTTTTATTGATTCCAGTGTGATTTGTAACAGCTTGTACTGTAATTCTGAAAACTCTTGAAACTGGTTAAAGAAATTCATACTCCATGATGCAGCTGAGGGACTGCTGGAGGTTTGTATTGCCTGCAGTATTGAGGGTCTCCCTTTCCCTCATTTGAACCTTTCCTGATGCAGAATATTTATACTGCATGGGCCAGATCAAAGCATCTTTGCGTGAGGTCTTTCCCTGAGCTGAAAATTTCCTTGCTGCTGGTACCCTACATTAACACCACAGTTTCAGCCTTATTTTATCTGGGGAGAAAACTCTGAAGGAAATTTATTTTTCACCTCACTCCTTCACCTCCTCATCAGCCAAGCAGTCACAACAAGACCTCTTCTGCAACCCTGTCTTATACCTACACTGTTAAGCTCTGTTCCCTTGTCATGGCCCTTCTTCTACCCTGATCTCCACCAGTCAAAAAGGACCACAACCCACTGAACTGCAAACAGCAGCTGCTTGGTTACACCAGAGGCCACAACAGAAACCCCACCTGACCTCAGCTGTAAAGGTGAGAAAAACCAGTGATTCATTCAGTATCCCCACATCCCCAGGTCTTCCTCTGACCAGTCATGCCCTGCCTTCCACTTCAGTACAAGACTGTTGATATTCCTTATGGGGTTTTTTTCTCCTTTCTCCATATTCAGGTTCTTTCTACCAAATTCCTATGGTGACAGATACTTCTGATGAAGATTTAATGTATCATGCTGTGAACAGTACTAGGAGCTGGGTGTGATCCATGTCTCTATAAAAGAGATACACCTCTATACATATCAACAGAAGTCTGAATAGTAAATCAAATCCCATTTCAGTAAACCAGTGGTTTATTATTTAAATTACATAATGCATGTTATTGATAATAATATAATTTTGATTTATGCTTAAAATTAAATGTGAATCTGTTCTATTGTATTATGAGTCTGAGATAGTCATGGTATAAAAGATTTGTAAGTCTGTTACCTTTGATTTATAAAGCATTTGCTCTAGTAACAAAAGCACCCCCAAAAAAATCTGAAACTGTTATACCTCAGAGATAATGACCAAGAGAAGAAAAAGGAGTTTTGTCTAAATAGCTCAATAAGCTTACATCAGGTCAAATTATGTCTGTGTCTCCTTTCAGTTATAAAGAGAAATCCTAGATAAACCCTAGCACACTAATGGATAGTGGTAGAGAAATGGAAAACCACGGATCATACAATAGATTTAAATGTCAAGGTCTTAGAAGCACATTTCTTTACAGTTTCTGAAAGAAAGTTTGGCTCCATTACCCCAGAATTTAAAAGTACCAACTTCATTTTTTTCTACCTAACTCATACAGCCTTTTAACATCAATAAAATTGCAGTGGCTTAAAGGAAGAACTTGGTTCTAGCTTTTATCCAGAAATAATGAATAAATAAATAATGAAACTTCTATTCATTGTGTTCACTCTGTTTCTGCTAATAAGGAAATGAAATTTTTGTTGCAGAATAGTAAGTTCTTTCTGAATGATAGTAGTTTGCACTATACTTGTTCATGGATGACCCAAGATTTCTGTGTCTAAATGTAGAAAATATACATAAGAAAACTGCATGTAAGAGACTTTCCTCATATTTTGCAATTCTTTTCAAGAATAATTTCCACTATTTCATTTAACACTGGTTCACTGTAATATTTTTAATAGTGATTTACATGTGTGATGATAAAGGTTCATTCCAAGAAATGTCTTTGTAAATAATTATTTTGCTCAATTAGTATAGACTTTATCTATTATTCATATAACATAAACAAAAGATTAATAAAATGTAATTAAACAAATGTAAAAAAAATGTAGCTGATTCTAGCTTCAAAAAAGACATTGGGGTGCTGGAGTGAGTCCAGAGAAGAGCAAGGATGCTGGTGAAAGTTCTAGAGAGAAAGTCCTGTGAGGAGCAGCTGAGGGAGCTGGGCTTGTTTAGCCTAGAGAAAAGGAGGCTCAGGGGGGACTTTACCATTCTCTACAACTGCCTGAAAGGAAAGTGTGGCCAGGTGGGGATCACTCTCTTTTCCCAGGTAACAAGCAACAAGACAAGAGGGAATGCCCTCAGGCTGTACCTGGGGAGGTTCAGGCTGGACACAAGGAGGAATTTCTTCACAGCAAGGATACTTAAACATTTGAATGTCCACCACCAGGTAGATGGTAGGACCACCTTCCTGGAGGTGTTCAAGAAATGACTGGACTATGGTCAACCAGACCATAGTGCCGAGGTTTGGTTGACAACTTTGTGTTCAGTCAAAGGTTGGACTTGATATTCTCAGAGGTCTTTTCCTATCTAAATGATTCTGTGATTCTGTGTATCTCGTGTATCTACTGAGGTTATACAAAACAGTCCTGTAATTCAAAGTTCTGCCCTGGAGTTAAATACCACAATTTTATAACCCCAATGGATCTAAAAGCAAATCATAAGATGAAAAAAAGAGAATTAACATGAAACAAGTGAAGTTCATATCCTCGTGTGCATCTCTTTTTGCCTTCAATGCTGCCTAAATGGAGCACTTGATGAAGAGCAGGTTGTGACCTGCAGTTATTACCCTATTATTAGTAACTTTACTGTTGCTATACAATTTCCTGCTTTTTGGTGTAGCTCTGTTAATTTTCTCCTGATATTTAAATCAGTAGACCTAGGACTGCCTTTTTATCCGGCATTTTAATGTCTTAGTACTAAATGTTAATTTTACAAAATTATTTTATTTTTAAAAATTACATCAATTCAGCTGGTTACCTGAATTTCAATTATTATGAAATAGGAGTGTTGTGTCACCTTGTGCTGGTGAAAAGAACCATAAGGGCAAAATCCCCCTCAAGTGAAAATACAAAACATGTCTCTCCATCATCTCATCCCTCTCTGAAAGATGTTAAAAATATCCTGAATGTCTTCTCTAAACACGTGAAGGAAAATAAGTTTATCAGGAGTAGTCAAACGGATTCATCAAGGGGAAATCATGCTTAACCATTCTGACAGACTTATGTGATGAAATGACATGACTGATGAGGGGAGAGCAGTGGATGTGTGGATGTCAAGGCTGCTGACACTGTCTCCCACAGCATCCTCATAGGGAAGCTCAGGAAGTGTGGGTTACTTGAGTGGTCAGGGAGGTGGGTTGGCCAAGACCAATGGAATCCTGGGAGGCTGTGGCCAGCAGGTCAGGGAAGGTGATCCTGCCCCTCTGCTCTGATGAGGCCACATCTGGAGTTCTATGTCCAGGTCTGGGCTCCTCTGTACAAGAGATACGCAGAGCTTCTGGTGAGGATTCAGAGGAAGGCTGTAAAGGTGATGAGGGATCTAGAGCATCTCTCGTATGAGGAGATAGCTGGGACTGTTTAGTTTGGAGAAGGGATGAGTGAGATGGGATCTTATCTATAGGCACACAGCTGACCCTGAGATGAACTCAGGTGGTTGGAGCACGGTGCTAGTAATGCCAAGGGTTTGTGGGTTTGAGAGTCGGGCCTGATGATCCTTGGAGGTCTCTTCCAACTCAGAATATCCTGTGATTTTCTGAAACATCTTGAAGATGATGTCAAGATGATAGGGCCAGACTCTTTTTAGTGGTGTCCAATGACAGGTCAATAGTTTAAAAATTACGCAAAGGAGGTTCCATATGAATATGAGAAAATTATTTACTTTGAGCATGCCGAAGCACTGGAAGAGGCTGTCCAGGGAGCTTGTGGAGTCTTTCTCTCTTGGTATATTCAAAACCTGCCTGGATACGGTCCTGTGCAACCTGCTCCAGGAGAATGTGCTTTAGCAGGGGGGATTAGACGAGATGATCTCCAGAGGTTCCTTCCAACCACAACCATTCAGTGATTTACTCAAGCAAATTCTCATAAGTGAAGTAGAGCTTCAATAGGGCTTAGATGATTAACTACTCTTGATGCCTTTGACCATTTATTTTAATAAAGGAAATTTCTGCAGTATTAAACAAAATATCTTTAAGAGACAAAATATTTAAAGCAGACCAGAAAAAGAAATTTACAGCTTGCTGGCAATGAGCTTTAACATTTCCTTCTGAATTTTAAACACTAGGTTTACATGCCAAGACTTTCTTACCAGGATAGTTTTTCTATCCTGACTTTGAGGTGGTCCAATTTTAAAAGCATGTAGATTATTTTCTGCCTTCCAATAAAGTAGTTATGAAATGTGTTTTGCCTTTGATAATTCAACAGGCATGGAAGGTATACACTCTTGGGGACAAAGAAATAGTGCTAAATAAGGCGGCTGGTTATCCTTCTATGCTCTGCACATAGCTAAATTGACCATAGCTAATTTTGTTTTCACATGATTGGCAAGAGGGTAGGTGTTTTGAACCAATATGTTAAATGTTCCAATTCATAAACTGGAAACATGCCTGGAGCAGCTGATTGCGCCAGCTGGCTGATTTCAGCACAGGGCATGTGTTCACTCTGTCTCATGGCATTGAATTAGCCAACTGTCTGTTGTCCCCTTTCGAGTCAAAACTAATAAGAAGTGTGATTAAAGAACTATTTTATTTCACTGATCTTTGCCTCAAAAGTAGACAAAAATCCTATGCCAAAGGGTAAATTTCTGCCCTTGGTTACGCTGTAGGTTAGCAATCCAATTATGAGAAAAATATTCAAAGTTTTGGTGGCAGTGTTTGTCTTTCATTTCTGCAAGTGAGAAATTTGAACGTCCATGTATGTGACAGATGACAATGAGTAACATAACTTGAATCCTCAACTATTTATTTAGTGATACTGAAACATAGGAAATTGCACTTAAACAGAAGAGAATAAAGCCTTTTTCTCTTTCAGTGTGAGTATGTTTAAATACTGGAATAGGTTTCTAGAGAGGTTGTGGAGTCTCCATCTTTGCAAATACTCAAAAACCAACTGAGCAAAATACTGAGCAATATGCTGTATTTGACCTTGCTTGAGAAGAGCTCTTGAACTGAACACTCTCCAAAGATCTTTTCAAGGCTTAATTATTCTGTATTTCTGTGGTTCTATGATACTGAACAAGATTTCAGGAAAGCTAAAGGAAGAATTATTGATTTCATTTGGTGATTGAACTATATTTTGATTATTTTTGTGGTTTTATCTCTCAGAAAATGCTAGTAGCTGAAATCTGAGCTGCACAGATTTGTGTTTTTACAAGTTTCTGTATGTTTATGAGTACTACATTTTAGACTCCCAAACGACATTCTGTAAAAACTGAATTTGCTAGGAAAATAAAATACAATAGATTGCAATGTTTTATAATATGTTATGGATCAAAATGAAATGGATACTTTAACAACTAGTATTGTTTATACTACTTAGCTTAGAGCTTTCCATGGATTCAATAAACAAAGCATGGTGTAGGACTGACCCATGAAAAGCAGTCTAATTGGGTTCCCTAGAAGATTATTTTGTTTCTTAATAACAGCCACTTTTATCTGTATTTTCTCTGTATCAGCGTTTTCATACTGACTGTAAGAATTGTTTGTGCCTGTATGAAAATGGCAAAAGAATGAGGTGGAAAGATAGTGAGTGCTTAAGTAGACATGAATAATAGTTATTGAGAGACCAAGTGTACATCAGACACGTACGTCTATGAGGCACCAACTGTTAAACAACATGCTCTGACTAGGTGCTGTCATTCCAAGCTCTTACACAACTGGAAGCTAGGGAGAGTGGAATCACTTGTCAATAATGCCCCTGGTCTTAACCAGCACTGTCAGAATCAATGTTCCAGGTACTGGTGCAGAGTGTTACTAAAAGGCATGAAGACTGGGTTAGAGGTAGGATAGTTGGCAGGGTTACTTCTGTAATTATTGTGATCCACAGAAGAGCCTTTCCAGTCATCACTTCAAGAGTGACTCAGCTTTTGTTGCTGGATTGGCTCTGGTGCAAGAGGCCAAAGCCAGGGTGAAAGAATCCTTCATAGCAGTCACCCTGCTGTTGCTGAGCACCATTAATGTCATGTAAGATGCTCTATCTAGCAGAGATACAGCAGCTTGAAATTGATCTTGTACCTAAGAGTGTGTCATCACACTTTTTAAAAGTTATCAGTGATGGCTTGACCAGGGAGGGTCTGCTGCTTGGTGGAGCAAGGAAGATCTGCTGATCAGTGATGAGATCGAGCAGAGAGGTCTTTCTGCTGCTTTTAATGTTGAAGAATGCTGAGACAAGCTTGGCCATCTATCAGACCCACCACGAGGACAAGATGCTCCCTTGCTGAGCCTGGCAAGACGCATGTTCCCTGACTGAGCCTGGCAGCAGCAAGGGTGTACAGGCCCTGATAGGGAGGGGAGAGCCAGAACAAACCAAAGAGCTGCTGACACCTTTTTCAGCACAAAGCATGTTTTTCTGAGTAAACTTGACAACACATAATCTAAGAAATGCATATGACTGACAATCACTTTATACTGTAAGAGGTCAGTCCCACTTTTGCACAGTGAGGACTTCTAGCATGTCTTCCTAAGGTGTGTAAAGATCCTGCCCTTGAGTGGGGATGCCCCTCAGTGTTACTCCTTGAGGCTGAGAGAAAAAGATTTGCCCACAGGCATTGGTATGGGTGAGTATCATCAAGCTCTACTTAATAATTGTTTTGCTAGCTTTACTATAATTGTGTCACTATAATTGCTTTAATATAATTGCTTCAAAATAGATTTTGCTGTACTAGTAGTTACAAATATATGTATTGTATTGTGACTAATTCTGATTAAGGTATTTTTAGTTAATAATTGTTATTATTTGAATAAATTTAAATAAATTATTTATTATATTTGCATAAATAGATTTGTTTTGCCATGCTTCATCATGTAGAACAAGATCGTATGAAGGTTCAGTTATACCTGTATAATCCTTTAGATGTAAACTGTTGACTAAGTCTGGGCCTAGGACTGGATCCAGCTACGCCCAGGTGACTCTGAGGAAGGGTTTAGAAAGCAAGAGGGTCTTTCCTGCACCTTGACACTCAGTGGGAGGATTTCTGTAATCAGAGTCATCTGAAGCCCCCACTCTGCCTGTGACTGCCATGCATGGTTAATGCAAAGCCAACAATGACAATGCAAAAGTTTGTCAGTTTTGCTACATTGAAGACTAGCAGAAGAAGAACACAATTTGAGAAGGTGTCGATTCCATGGCTCATAGCCTGAAGCAGCAGTAGTGTGCTTAGGATGCCTTCTGAGATACATACTGGTAAATCTAATCAGACCTTGGCTTGAAGATGGTCCTGAATTGCTGCAAAAATTAAGGACTTGTAATTTTTTGTGCTTCTGATCACTTGCATGCCATCCATGCGGGAGTTCTGGGGCCAAAGTGCAGTGATTCAGGAAATTAGGATGGGAGGGATCCAGGAACTGTGCATGGACTCACAGTGATTCCCTCCAAAAAGTCACTATGTTTTTTTGAACATTGCAATCTAGGCAATACTGTTAACATTTAGGCAGTTTTAGTTCGTAATTTTAGGGCTCATTTTTTATATTCCTTAAAGATGAGAACTATACAAGAGGAACACTTTACTAGTCATTTGTCCTGTTTTCAAGAATAATTAGATTGTAGTTAGGTTATTTTTTGCTGAGTCTGATGATGAAATACATCTTATTTCATGAAAACAATGAATTCATGCTTTTGAAGTACAACAGCTCAGAGTGAAAAAAACCAGGAACATTAAGTATGTACTTCTGAATTTTAAAATTCAAGGTGTTCCAGGGAAACTGCTCCATATGTTTCTTTTCTATGTTAATGGAGGAAGGATGATTGGTAACAGACAACTTATTCATAAGCTGATGATATATATTTGTGTTGATGCCAACACATCACATCATTTTAAGATTTCACTGACTAGATGATTAGCATGTTGCTCATTTTGCTTGCTACAGGTTTATTGGAGAGAGACAGAGGAAGAGACATTTACTCTGAAAAATCGGTACACCCGTTTTGAGGAGGAACATTAAACAATTTAAACTAGCATTGCCTTCTAGCAATTTAGTTGCTTCCCTGCTGCAATATCTCCCAGCACTTCCTAAATATTGTATGAGGTACTTAAAGGTGAGGACACAGCTGTTGTGAATATCCATATCCATGAATCATTATTAATGACACTGCTTACTGACAGAGTTCTCTGGGTGACTACTGCCCCTGCCTTGAGTGAGACTGACAATCCCTTTAAAAATGCAACAGTTCTTTTCACTGTTTACATTGCGTAGGCTTATCAAACATTATTAACCCTGTTATTTCTTGGACAGACTGTAATAAATGCTCCAGCACTTTTTCTCTCTCCCAGGGCTGCTTCAAAAACCACTTTTGCAAAGAGTGACTGAAACATATCTTTAAAATTAGAAGTCTTGGAAAGTAAGAAAGATAGCTAGAAATGTAGCTTATCCTGAGCTTCAAAATAATCACCTTTTTAGCACCCTTTAGCATTGGTAGTGCTCTATAATATCTTTACATTTACTTCCTGATATCCTCATAAGCCGCATCCTGCTGTCACGGACTAGATTTCTCAAGGAACTATGTCATAAGATTGACACTAAGAGCATAATATGTCTCACCAAGCTTGTGGGAGCAAACAGAATGTAGATATTTTCCAGGAAAGACTTCCTGGGTGGACCATATTGAAGCTACCCCAGAAAATAAAAAAAAAAAAGAAAAAAAAAAAAAAAAAAAGGAAAAAAAACCAGAGGTATTTCCCCTCTGGTAAAAAATCATGAGAGGCATTGGAGCCTCCCCACTTCACTGCAAATTCATGTCTCTGGAGGCTTTCAGGCCTGCTGTTGTTGGATTGCATAGAATAAAATATTTAGTCATTTATTGTCTTCTGTCTAGACTAATGTTATGGGTGTCATGGATCACAATACATTCGTGTGGTTCACTGGTCTTTGTTATTTTCTTTACGTTACTGCATGTATATGTTTCCTTTTCTTTTTTTTTTTCTTTTTTATTTTCAGTTCAAAGAATTAAGCTGATCTTTTATTGCACCAAATTAAGCTCTTGTTGCTGTTTCTAGATCAAGTTCCAAGATATATTTGAAAGATTATATTCTTTACATTTTTATGGTACCCAAAATGGATTTTGCCATAAAAATGATTTTCTGTAATACTGAGGAGTACAGAGAATCAATTTGATACCAGAGAATTCATTGCAGTCAAAGCTAAAGATATTTGGGTTTATATGAGGCAACTCCAATTATTGATATCTTGTGTTCCATGATTTTCAGTTTCCCTTGAACTCCTGTCTTGCAATTAACATTTAGCATGTACAGAATCTGGTTCAGAGTTTTAGATAGTTTAATGCTTAGGGATGGACCACTCTTATATTTAGAAATCACTCTGCTGTTTTAAAAATGTGATCATTATGTTTTCTTGAGCAGGTTTTTGTCTTGACGTGTCACAGAGAATTGAACTCCTTTCCCAGAGCTAGCACTTTCTTTTAATTTCTCTTCTGGAGGAGAATCAAAGCTCTTCATGCAATTTCCTAATTATTTGTATTGTAACAGAATGTGGCTGCAGGAGTCGTTTACTGAGCAAGAAAAGTTTATCTCTCAGTCTCACACAGATGCTCTACCATGGACATTTTAATGCACATTAACCCCATGGAACATAATTTTTCCTCTCAGGAAGGATTTGAAAGAGTAACTATCGATGACCATAATGTTAAAACCTTATAGGGAAATAAGGCATGATGTAATTAATAACTAGTGTTTAGGATTACATGAAAAAAAAAATGAAACAAGGGACCCTGTATCACTTATTAAATATACTGAGTAGCTGTTCAGTGGGAAATACTAATCTGAAAACAGATAAATACTGAAATCTAGGTAGTGGAATAGGAGGTTGATAAAAAAGTACTTTGACACTGAAGAATCTGAACATGAATATGAGTACTCCACATCCCTCAAAATAGCCAGAACCCCCTTCTCCCCTACCCCTCCAAAAATGAAACAAACAACCAAAGAAATAAAAACCCCAAGTCCCTCAAACCCTTGCTTTTCAATATTTCCGAATAAACACACTCCTAACCAAAGAGCTGCATTCTCAAGAATATTTTTTCCTTCTACCCAGACATTTCCCTGTCCTCTTCTTAAAAGTTCATTTGAAACAACTTTAGTTTAAATAAACTCTCCTTTTCAAACAATGTCTTCAGAAGCCCTCCTTCTGGTGGAATATGGCAGAGGTAAGGTTGTAAGAGATAGGGCAGCATAATCCAAATTTCAAAACTTTTAAAGACCGCTATTTAAAAAAAAATGTATTCAGAATTTTATAGAAGACCAGCTTTCAAGATGTAACATAACATTGCATAGCATAGCAAAACATAGTATAACATAACATTGCAAACAGAATATAGCATAAAAACATAGAATAAAATATAAAATAAGGTAACATAAGAACTATGGGCTAATTCTTTGACTGTAAAGGCAGCTATCAAAAATGGCTGAATTTGGACCAGGAAATCACATTTTTGGGTTTTATTTATGTATTTTTTGAGATTAATTATTTTAAAAATAAAAAAGTACAGGTATTATGTTTTGGACTGAAGGAAAATTATTCAATTTTTTCCCTTGACCATATGAATGTAAAAATATGTTGCTCCATTTATACAACCTCATGCAGTATGATATATATTTCAATAACTAAGAAGTGCTTCCTTTTGTTAAGATGTCTGCAGGATTATGTGTTGATTTAAAAGAGAATGCATTGCAGTACATATTATTGTGTTTTCTTTGAAGAAAATTTTTGTGTGTACTGTCACTGTACTATGATTCTCATTTTTCTGCCATTTTTCTCAGAAAGTTGTACTTGCTAGCAGCAAATAGACTTCCAAATTTTGCTAATGGTGTGATGTACAGAGAGTTTTAACTGAAATCTAAGCATTCCTATTATCAGTATTTTTCTCCTACAGAACACGAAAAAAGAGTTCATATTTTCATTTTTATTAATGGAAATATCTTTTCATTAAAGATATTTTTGACACATTGAATACTCCAGTTTTTAGAAGGTTTCTGATATCTTTAAGCTTTTTCATTTGAGATGGGATCTAAAGTCCATTGAGTTTGTTAACTTCATATTTGTATGCTGGATGTGTGTGCACAGGCTAAATGGGAGACTCACAGGAATTCCCACAGATTCCTAGGCTGAATTGCTGAATATATATCTGAACACTCTGAGATCTGTGTACGGTCATGCACAGTCACATTAAATAAGGTTATGTTTTTGGATGTTATACAGATTTTTTTAAATGGCAGATTGCAATTTGTCAAAACTTTTGGAAGCCAAGGAGTTTCCACAGACATGCAGGAACATTTTGATTACAGATTTTGACTTTCAGAGTTTATGGCTTGTTACAGACACAAAGCAAGTTTGCTTGCTATGATTCCAGAAACGGAGAAGAATTTATGTTGCGTGAAAACTTTAAAATTTTTCTGTGTCAAATTAAATAGGTATATTTACAAATGATGCCTCCTTTATGATTGTATGCTTTTAGTTCTCTCCTTGTTCCCAAACATGCATAGATGTTGACATCAGTGAAAATTCTAAAACTCCCCCTTTTTTTATAATTGTATCATGTACTCTTGTTTTGTCTGAGGACTGTGTTACAACCAAAAGGAATCTTGTTGATAGATGAATTCCTGATTAATTCCATTGACATGGAACTATAACAGAAATTAATGGAAATTATTTTCCATTTTTGATTTTTAGCATTTTGCAGGTGAAAGGTTATAAGTGAGAGTGCAAAATTTTTTGAAAGCCATAAAGTAAAATTATAAACTGTTGTGTGAATAGTCTTCTAAAAAATGTAATATATGTATCATTGCTTAATGGTTAAAAGGATGCAGATTTAATAATTCAACCTTTTACCTCTAACAGAATTTAAAAACACTTAATGAATTCCTATGGAAGGGAGCGCTATCACTTGAGGAATTATATCTTTGGCATATTTCATTTGATTCAATACGGGCCTTTATGTCCATATTTGTGTTATGTGCGTGACATTTAGGACAATATCTCTCTGTAATAGACATTTGTATCTGAAAAGATTGCAGCAATACCTTGGATAGACATCAAGGAGGGACTGCCTATAGGGAGAACAGTGTGACTATGGTACAGGACCTACTGGGATTTTTTCCTAGCACATTCTCAAGGGGTCAAAAGTTCTTCTACCTGTCTGGCTCAAATCGTAGCTTTTAAATGTGGATTTTACAAAAAAAGATCCCATTGTAGCAAGGAATGAAGCAGTTGTGTCCTCCCGAGTCTGCTCAGATGTTTTCTATAGCTGTGGATGCCAGTTAGCGCAGAGCACCAGCTGCTCTGGAAATCTGGAAGCCTTCATGGCTGTGACCCCAACCTGTGCAGCTGGCAGCTCTTTCCAGAGCAGTGGTTTCTGCAAGCACCAGGTCCCTGTCCCCAAGGCAGTGTACGTGCGGGGCCGAGCTCAGACCAGCAGACCTTGTGAAGCCAGACACTGCACAAGATGGCACAAAAACCTGACATTAGATTTTAGACTAGACAAGATTTTCCTGTTTGTCAAGAGAGATGGCAGCAATGAAATAGCCAAATTCTGCTGATTCAGCATTTGGTGGTGAAAATCCACTCCATTTAAATGTTCCTGAGTAACTTTCCTTCAGCTTTCCTAATGTACTTCAGTTTTAGCCTGGTAATTTAGTCTGATGTCTCTATTTTTATTTAAAGCCATTTTGTCATAGTCTTATTTTAGTACAGGTAATCTGTATTCTTCCACTTCTTCCCAGTTGTATATTATTTTCTAAATTTTCTTTTATTTAATTTAAATTTATTTTACTTATTATTTAATTAATTGTATTTATTTATTATAAAAAATTATCTAATTTTATTTTCTATTTTTTCTTAGTAGGTATTATCAGTTAAGACTACAAGACTTGATGTAATTTTTCTCTGTATTTTGGTTTTTTTATTTTATTATGGAAGCTAAAATTTTAAAGAACAACAATTTTCCAGAGGACCATGTAAAGGTCAATGGCATTTGCACAGACTCCCACATCCCTAATAGAGGTGATTATTAATGTTACCATGCAGAAGGACTGTCAGCATTCCCCACCAAGTAAATAATTTATATGGATTTGATTATCCTTGCCCCTTAGCCTGGGATTACTGGTTGATTCATTTACTTCTCTTTCTATGAGGTGTCATGTTAGAGCTTGTGCATCCATCCGACACCCAACATGTCAATAACAATGCCTTAATTATATAAAGTGATTTTTTTTCCACATTAGGATTTTTTTACTTTTTTAAAATTTTTATTATCATTATCATGACTCAGTTCCCTCCTTCTCTCTGATTCAGGATTCTGAGTTCTGTTTTTGAGAGAGATTCTCTGTACATGTAGAAAATATTTTTCCCTTCCTAAACTGTGTGGTATTCAGACTTTTGTGGTTGTGGGCCCTGTTCTGTGGGACAGAGGATCATAACCCAACAAATGATTAAACTTTGAGTGTCTGATAATGGACTTGTTCTTTTACATTTAGAAATATCTAGAAGAGTCCCTTGAAAATGCTCACAGATATTTGTGTACCACTTAAATATATCCTAATAGCAATGTAATTAGATTAACCCAGAAAAGAATTCTTATTATTCCCTAAAGTCCTGGGAGAGACAAACTATCTTTTGGGTTCCCATTCTGGTAAAAGAAAAGAATCAATTAAAATAAAAAAAGTTTTGGAAGGCAAGAGAGAATAAAGTGGTGAAAGGATATGAACTACAGTGGAAATAATGTATTTCTGATGAGCAGAAAGATGATTCAGTAGTGGAGGAATAAGTGGAAGAAGAAGGAGTTGTCAACTGATTTGATTTTAGCTTTTCTTGAAAGTGCTCAAATACTTTAATTATATGAAAATCTGTCATGATGCTGGGTAAGATGTTCATGCAGAGAAAAGGAAGCCCTGAAGATTCAAATATAAAAATGAACTACCATTTTTACTTTTGTTGGGTCATAGTTATAAGGCCTTCTCTGTCATAATAGGAGGTGAAATCTGGACAGTGTTAGTGAACCAATGCGTTTGGAAGTCCTCAGACTACGTAAATAGAGATACTTGCTTCTGCAGTTTGTTTCCGACTCACAAAATTCTGGGTATTTTGGTGCAACAGCATTTTGTGCTGCTCAGCTTTTTTTCAGCTGAAGAAGGTCTGTTGCCCTTCAGCAACCTTGGAGGATCACTTGATCAAGGATATTTTCACTTCTTATCCAGAGCAGTGCGAGCAAACAGCACATGACAAACAGCACAAAAGAGCAGCAGACAGACTCCAAAACAGATAAACTGTGCAAAGACTGCCCAGTCATCCCTGAAAAATAACAGGTAAGGCAAGGGAACAAATTTGGAGGGATAAAACGTGGTTCGGAGACTAGAATGAACAAAACCAAAATCAAAGTATAACAGAATCCTACTAAAATAATCATGGAAAGAAAGACAACTGAAAGAAAGGATGAACAAAACAGAACCCATAAAACTGAATTGTCTTCAGAACAAAGAAAATTAAAGGGTTGTAAGAGACATGTGATAGAGCAATATAGTAAAAAATATGTAATAAAGAATCATAAGAAAATACACCTAACAGAAATCACATGAATACATATAGAAATGTATACTAAACACAGGATAGGATAAGCTGTCACAGTTACCCCATATCTCTTGATTTATTACATAGTCTTTATTTAAGATGCCAATTATACCTCTAAAATGAACATATACATGTCTCTATAGACCTTACTCAGTTACTTGAGCATCCAGCATCTATTTGCATCTGTATGCAATATGTGGATTCTGAAGGATGTAATCAATGCATTTATTTTATAATTTGACTATGTTTTGACATTTTTCTTTCCCAAATGAGAATTTAGAATAGAAATCTTCAGTATATAAAAGGAGAAATACAGGAAAGAGAAACATATGAAAAGCAGGAAGATGTCAAATTTAGATGAAGTTGTCCTTGTCAAATTAATGATACACTGTGTGTGACTCAGTCACTTAAAAATGCTGAATAGTTGAGAATCAGGAAATGAACTGGCTCTTAATAATATAAATAATAGTGTTGATAATAACAACTAGTGGGGGGGTACTTACACGAATGTATGTGAGTATGTATAAATATTCATATACTTCATTCTCACCTATAGACACACACATTTCAATTCAGACGCACAGTTTAAAGAATCACAGAGGCTTTATTTAACATATGAATGTTTCTTTTGCTAATGAAATATTTTTATTTTTCTAGGTTGACTTCACTTATTGTAAAGAAAGGAGCAGTTCCATAAGCTTATAAAAGGCTCCTTGCCCCTTTGAAAATATTATGTTCTGCTGCATTTTGTTTCTCTGGTTCATATTGAAAATGCATCCAGATAGATCTATCCTTGAAAAGGCATATTTCACCAAACAACAACTAAAATGTCTCAAAGTTCAGCTTCTAATTGAGTCTGTTCATTAGAAACAATGCAACATAAGTGTAAGTGGTAGAATATTTTAGATTATCCTGACACAAAAAGATATTTCTAAATCAGCCTCATGACAGACGTTGAATCATAGAATCATCAAATTGGAAAAGACCTCTGAGATCATCAGATCCAATTGTTAACCCAGCACCAGAGTTCCCCACTAAACCCTGTCCCCACACACCACATTCACGTTCTCTTCACATTTCAAAGGATGATTTCACCACTTCCCTTGACAGCCTTTTCCAAAGCCAGACACAAGTCACCTTTGTAAAAATGTGATGTAAACCTCATGCAAAATAGCTTCAGAGAAATCAGAGTATAGTTTTAAAGAATATTTATTACAAAGCCAAATTCTTGTTTAATTTACTATGATTATAGATGAATATACAGTAAGTCCATCTATTCCACATGAAATCAAGAATAAAATCTGGCCTGTAGTGTTAATATTGCCTCACTGCAAATGGAATATTTAAACATAAATCAATCACTGAACAAATGCAAATTTTGAGCTGGACCTAAGTCTAAAAAGAAAAGCTTATTCAATACATCACTAAGAATTTCACAGTGATTAGCTTTGATGTTGAACCTTGCTATCAGCTTAATATACTTGTCTTTAAAAAGGGGCATATTGCAAATACAATTTTAAATATTTTATGCTTGTATGTAAAGGGGTTAATATTGATCCATAAGACTTTAAGTCTGTATTTCTCATAGAGGCTTTTCCTTTGATGTGGATTCACAAACTCATCACCTTAATATTGCAGTGAGAATGCCTTTCCTAATGCCTGTTTTTAGTGATCTCAGGAGTCTATTTGTATGGGCCTGGTTCTCATGCTAGGTGCTTGGCACTTTTAGAGTTAGAACAACAATATAGCTTTATTCCTTTTCAGCTTTTGAAAATTAATGTCAGATCCTTAAACATTCTGATAGTATAATTTCTTATATTTAGGATGTGCTGTAGACCGGGTTGTACAGATGCAGCCAAGATGAATGTTAGGTGTGCCCTCAGGCTGACTAGTTAATCTAGTTAAAAACCTGTTTCAAAAGAAGTGTCTGAACCCTGATGTGTATTGCAGAAAAATACTTCTTTTTTATTGTGCTGATTTTGGGTATATCATACTGGGAAGACTCTGGGTGATATGTTGAGACTGAAGTTTGATGAATCATAAAAACTGGGCTGAAATGCTTTAGAAAAATGGTGCATTCAATATATTTTATGTCTTTTAATAACTCACACACTGTCTGCAGGCGTATTTTCACATGAAACTAACACTTAATGACCATGGAAGCAGAATTCCTGATTTGTTCCAGCAAATAACTGTTTTAATACACCTGACAGCTGATCTTTATATTCTTTTCTCCTCTGTTTTCCCTCAAATTTTTGCTGCAATGGACCTTCAAAATAGAAAGGCTCTTGTTTAGCAGCTTTTTTAAATTGCTCAGTGTCTCACACTGAGAGCAAATCAGTGCAGGACACTTTCACAAAGTACTCTATTATCTCATGGACAGAGGCACCTCTACTCCCATTAATTTAAATACAGTCCTGAGATGCTACCTTTTGATTTTAAAAAGATTAAGTTTAGTTTTATCTGTTTTAACATACAGTGGATAATTAATATTGTCTTCTGGTTAATGTGTCTGAGGGATGTTAAATGGATGAAGAAGCAGAGATGAATTTCTGAGTACTGTTCATACTAAAATCAGCTTATGATGAAACTATCTATGAAAACCTTAGTATTTAAATATATTTTCTGTCAAAAATTATAGATAAAATACAATATTTATAAATCACAGTTAAATACTTTTATATTCCAGAATTAAGGTAGCTTACTAGGGTTTCCATGTCTTGAAATTTGTAATTTAATTTAATTTAATTTAATTTTGAATCCATTGTGTACAATATTACAGTATTTTTCAGGTTTTGATACCTCTCTTGATGCTTCAGGGTTAGGAGGGAATATAGCTTAGCAAATTAATTAGGGCAGGCTCACTTACTTCAATGTAGCAAAACTGTACAGAAGTTTTTAAAACTTTGAATATTTTCAAGCCTTCTTTGTGACAATTGCCACTATGTTGCTCTGCCTTAAACACTGGTATTGTGGAACAGGTACATAAAATAGTATTCCCACTCCATTTTGGGAGCAATAGACACAACTATAAGAAGGGGAAGTTTTGCAAAATTTCAACTGCTTGTGAAAAAAAATGATTTTTTTTCCCAGCATATTTATTCTTATTCTTCTATATTCATATTTTTTGCTGAAATGCAAAAAAAAAATTGCAAAAACATGTGCCCTATTTAATTTTTTAGATTAACTCTCATTTTCAGCTAAGAAGACATACAATTCAGAGGATCTAGTGAAGTTCCAAGTAATCATAAGAAGAGACATTTTGGTTATGATTGGGCTACATGAACAAGATATTTAGCTATTGAAAATATTTTTCATTCAGTTGTCCAAAAGTTTTTAACGCCCCACTCAAGTACATTTACTTAGCAGAGGTTCATTTGACAACCTAATATAACGTGCAAAGAATACAGATAATTTATAACTCTTCTCTGCCTAAAGCTTTTTGGTAAAAACTTGATTGATTGATAAAGACTGATTGAAATCTTTTTATGACTAAGATGGCTCTGAACTTTAAAAGAAGCTTTTATGGATAGTGAATATAATATAATTTTTATATAACATCTATATGTCATATATTAAAAACAATCCCTTGGGAAACTGGTCCTTCAGTGAAATAGAAGTAGATAGAAATCTTTCAAGGAAATGTGATGCTTATTTTTTGTTTTCTGGGTTTTGATTATCCCATATAACATTCACAGCTTTTAAAAATGTAAACGTGTTGCACAACACTCAAAATAGCTCAAAACTGATTTATTTATATATTTCATATTCTTATGTATTACACATAGTTTCGCAGTGCTGGACGCACTTTAAATATATTCACTGATTTAAAAATGGTGTGTTCTATTATTGCTGAGATCTCTTAAACTCTTATAATATTTTGACATTAAAAAAATATTGTTTTATGCATTGGTAGGCAAGTTTTATCACAAATGATATAGCAAAAGTGAGCAGAGCACAAAATAATTCTAAAACAACTTTTCCTGGTTCAAATTGTGTCATATAACATCACATTATTTGTGGATTTTAAAGCACATGAAAGTTGTATAATTTAGAGTGGGTAAGATTTGTAAAGCAAGGTAAAGAGGTATGATAATTTTAATTTTTGTGAATAGAAATTGTTATATATTTCAGTTAGTTTTCTGACTGACATGATATTAAGATTACCCAAGGTGACAAACCCAAGACTTTGAAACAAAAAAGAAATTGATAAAATAGAAAGACTGGTATTTAATATATTCAACGTATAAGCTACAATTTAATTTAAATTCTTCATGCAAATATTTTCTGGATGGGATTTTTGTAAAAGAGGTCTCCAGTGCCTGATTTTAATTCACTCTTTAAGTTTTTAATAAAAATTACAATATTATAAAAGCAAAAATTGAGTCAACCTAAGTAACTTTGGTATTGATATTGATGCCCCAGTGCCATGTATTGCATGCAGAAGGAAAGGAAGGCACAGTGAGCGATAAGCATGGACCTGAACTTCCCATGGACATTAATAATACATGGAGAATAGTGCTCACCCAGACACTCAGAGAATTGCAGTCACGGCCTTGTGCTGCTCTTAGGGAATGATGTAGCAGAATTACAGCTGCTACCTCTTCCCTGCAACATTCATTCATGTTGTAAGTGTTCAACAAGGGCAGGAGACCTGCTTTCCTAACTAATCCTAGGAGAAAATTAATTCCTGGAGAACTTCTAACTCTGACTTTGGTTTAAAAAGCACATGTTTACATGCCAAGAGGAAGATAATCATGGAAAGATCTTGCTATTGTGCTTTATTTCCTGGAGTGTTTATGTATTATTTTAGTATGGATGCAAAGCAGATTATGAAGTACAGTTGTGCTTTATGAAAGATTTATGGAAAATGAAGTAAAAGCTGACTTCTTGGGCTTCCTGTAATCAACGTTATTATATATGCATTAATATTACATTATAAATATTACATTATTAATAATGAAACCACTACCATGACTCAAGAATTAGTATGAATATGTGAAAGGCTTGTTTAGATTCAGGACATTCTTGGATATATTCATTGATATTTAAGGGAGATACGAAGTACATGGCAAACTACTCCAATCTGATTGCCCAAGACATTGAAATATTAGAAACATCTGTGGAATTAATAACAATGGTTTTTTCAGGATTTAAATCCATGTCAGAATTAAAGGAAAAAAATCCTTTAATTTTTCAAAAGATATGTGAGAGGAGATATTACTTCTAGTTTCCGTGAGGCTGCCTAATCGAAGCATTTTGCATTAAAAAAAACCCAAACAGTAATATTTTAAAATATTCATTTGCTAATGTTTCCAATTGGCATTTTTTTGTGTGTTTGTTTTAAAAAGACCAGAGTAAACTGTAATGCATAAAACTTGCTTCTCTACTCTGCTGTCATGAGACCCCACCTGGAATGCTGCATCCAGCTCTGGGGTCTCTGGCACAGGAAGAACATGGATTTATTGGAGTGAGTAAAGAGGAGACCACAATGATTAGAGGGCTGGAGCACCTCTTACAAGCACAGATGTAAACAGAATTGGAATAGTTCAGCCTGAAAAAGAGGTTTTAGGGTGGCCTAATTGTGGCCTTCCAGTACCTGAAGGCAACCTACAAGAAAGATGATGAGGGACTCTGTACAAGAGCATGTACAGACAGGACAAGGGGGAATGGCTTCCAACTGAAAGGGCATCAGTTTAGACAGATTAAGGAAGAAATTCTTACTATGAAGGTCAACAGGCACAGGTTGCCCTGGGAAGCTGAGGATGCCCCATTTTTGGAAGTGTTTAAGGCCAGATGGCTGGAACTCTGAGCAACCTGGTCTAGTGGAAGGTGTCTGTGCCCATGGCAATGAACCAGACATCTTCAAGTTTGCTTCCAACACAGACCATTCTATATTTCTATGAAATCATGAAACACAATAAAGGGCAACGAACATGAGTGGATTAACATGACTTGGTCTAGCATGATGATCTTGGCATTTGTGTCAAAGCATAAACTCCATTTCACATTAATACTAGTGATCTGACACTAGACAAAAAGCATAAAAAGTCTGCAAAGAATGAAAAAGTTAAATGAATAAAGGAACATTAGTGTTTTTGTTTAAAAACCCTGATGCTTTTAAAATAATATAATCACAATATAATGTGCCTTTTGCAATCATCAAATTGCTTTACAAATTACAAACTTATTACTCCATTACACTGGAGAATCAGAACTCTGATCTGGGGGAATAAAACATTTCCAACCCTTATTAATGTAAGAGATTAAAAATGTGTATTAGAAGCTCAGCTGCGTGCAAAGAGCCCATGAGACACAAACTGCCTCAGACTATTTCATTCATAGATGTTGATGGATTTGTCAGGGAATTAGATACTTCTCACTATTTCAAGGGATGGGGGGAAAAAACCCCAAAACTGCAAGAGACCCTGATTCTGTCTTTACTCACAATATGAGAAGTGACATTTCAGACAAAATGAAATCTCTACTCCCAGTTTTCATTGTCCACTAAGATTTTCGAATAAATTCTTGGATGTGTTCTTCAACTTTGTCACTCATGCCTTGGAAAAGGTCCCAGTAGGTGTTCACAATGCTACAGCTTCATCCTCTTCAAAATCTGTCATTAGAACACATTTTTGCCATCACATCTATAGTAGTAAGTTGGAATCTGTGCAGGGTCTCCCTGTCCCATGGGTACTCTCTATCAGGCAGCCCTAGAGTGTTCAGGTTCACAAGTGTAAGCTTCTGTCACTCCATTTTCAGAGAATTTACCTGAACCTGCCCACTGCTCTCCATTTTTCTTCAAGGAGGACTACATTGCAGGTGTCTCCAGTATTTCTGGAAACAAACATGAGTGGAGACAAAGGGCAAGGATTCTTGCCACAGGCAGACAATTCAGGAAAATAAGGACTGCATTTGAAGAGAACAGCAGCAAAGGGTATGAGAAAGTGGGCTGATGATGGGACTAGTGCTCCGGTTTGAAAACACTCATGAAGAGAGATAAGGAGATTCTGAATTGTCTGACTGGAGCCTCAATTGTAACCACTGAACTCAAGAAAAAGCATTTAATAGAAAGATGTAATTGTGCTAAAATGGTTCAGCAATGTGTATTTTCAACAAAAGTCACAATAATGCAGATATGGGAGAGATAGAGAGAGAGATGAAAGATACTCTCAAAGACATAAATATTGCCGCAGAATTTAGATGTGCTTCCTTGATATTTTTTGTTACAGCAAGCATAATGCCATTATCATAAGAATCTGTAAATTCTGTCAAAGATGCTTGAACTAGAAGTTCATTCCAATGGGATTTAGACAAGAACTGTTCTCTACTTTTCTCTCAGCAATTCAGGTCTTAAAAGCACAATTTTTATACATAAAATAATTTTCTTTGGAGACTTTAGTTTTTTAGTACATTAAATACGTAGAATTAAATTACAGCAGTTGTTCAAAAACTTAGGCCAGCAGCTGAGTTGTGTTCCAGTATGTTTCTTAATTGTACAGAAAAGTTGCACACTCTGTTATCAGAATAATACTCTTGAAGGCTTAAGGCTTGGCCATTTGCAGCAGCTGTGTTCCAGCTCTGACTCCTCAGCTGCCTGTTTGACTATTCCCTGCCTATCACTTCTCCATGTACTGCTACTTCATGTCATTTCAATTTGATGAGTGTATATTTCTTTCATTTTTATGTACACCTGGTTTTGCATGCTTCTTTTTTTTCCTTTTTAAATGTCTCTTTTTCACATGACACTTCATTCCATTTATTTTGCTGTCTTCATCTGTACCATTCCAGATGAACCCTTCAGATGCTGAAGAAAAACATTTTGAATTAAACCTCTCTCACACTGCAGATAGCACTGATGAGCCTTTAGCACCATAAATCACTATCTACTTATTCTCACTCCATGCTTGTGTTTTTAACAAATAGGTGCTCCTGAAAAGCTAGATGTTCAGTTTCTGGAGGATTAATGCCTGGGGACCAATCTTTTCTGCATCCTTTGAAATGAAGCTGTAGTGGTGCATATATGATTCAGCCATCAGATATAAATCAACATGTCCAGACACTTTGGCTTCAGGAGCTGAAAAGAAAGTGATTGAATTTTGCCTTTAGAATAATTTATAATTCTTAGTAGACCCAAAATATAAAAGAATATATTCCTATGGTACTAATGGTACTAATTAGTGTACTTGTCACTATGGTTGGTTTTCTGGACCATTTTAATACAGCTTGTATGGTGGGCTTGCCTTTGTGATATTTATTTGAAACAAGGGTGGTGTAGGTTTGAAATTTATTAATGTGGCAATCATTGTACTGAAGGCAGGACTTCTCTATAACAAAAAATGATTACTGCAGGTAGAAATTAAAGACAAGCAAAGAGGATGTATAAATAATAGAACTGAGAGACATGGGATGTAATCGCCAATTTTGCATAGAAAATACGTTTTATTGTATAAAGTTGTTGCTTTGAAATTTGTAACTTCAGTAAGTGATCTGTTTATAATCAGAAGAGTTTCTTTGGTCAACACATATTAATTATAAAGTTGTTGCCAAGACATGCTGCAGGATGCATGCATTGCATTGAAAACTGAGATAGCATTGAGGAGACTTAAAAAAAAAAAAAAGTATTTTAGCTAAAATAATAATGTATGGACAACTGAAAACTCATGCACAATTTTAATGAGGAATTTAAAAAGTAAGAATTTCAAAAGAAGAGGTCCTGAAAGGATAGATTACTAATTTATTTCGTAGGATTTTTACACTGATTTATTTCATTAACTCACCTCCTGTGGAAAACATTTGCTAAACAATTAATTCTGACTTTGAAGAAGAAAAGTATTACATTAATGGTTTATAAATTAGAAGCCTCACCATGGCAACCTAAAAAGGAATCAGTTCTTCAGACTTGTCAGATCTCCCACAGCTGCCACTGTTGCTCAAGAGAAACCCGCTGTCTCAACTCACTGTGCTTTTGGACTTATTTCTGAAGGCCAGACCACAGTTTTTAGGATCACAGTCAAGGTTCTTTCCTCTTAAAAAAAAGGGAATTAGTGCTACTCCCAGGAAGAGGCAAAAAAAAAAATCCAATATGTGTTTCTGCTATTGGGGTTGGAGTCATAATATGAAAAATAATTAGAGTATAAAATTCAGCACCTTGGGAGATGGCAAAGAATTGGCAATATTTCTACAAGTACTTAGGAAAAAATAGAACCTTTGGTCATACCATGCTTCTTTACAACAGAAACAATTTACCAGTGGTGATCCAGCAGAGAAGTAGCAGTGACAGCTCCAAAAACAAGGAGAAAAGTCTCTGGGTTCACTAACAAACTGTACAGGTATTGTGATGCATTGCCATGCAGGCTAGATGGCAGATGAAGCTTAAATCAAACTGAACAAGTTGTTGAATGGCAAGAAAAACATAAGAAGAGATTTTTTTTTTTTTCTTTTTTAATGGATATTGGTACTGGTAGTGAAGCTTTAGAAGAAAATGAACCATAGAAATGTCATTATAAATATCTGCTCAAAAAATAAACCCAAAATTGTCAATTATTAAAATTATTAATTTTCCCTCTATGTAGTATTATCTGTGGGGTTTTCTTATGCAAGTACAGCACAGAGAGTGTTCATAGACATGAAGTCAGTGTTCCTAAATCAGGTAACTGCATATCTTAGTCATATCAATCAAGGGAAAGGAAGCCAGCTTGAAAAAAAGACTTATTTGGGAAAAAACCCAAAACCTATTTATATTGCTTGGAGGATTTATCACAGATGAATGTACAGATCCCAGATGATAGTCAATAAATACATTTGTAAAGAAAAAAAAAAGTAAGTGCAAAATTAGTTTTCTGCTTTTATTTATAGATAGCTGAAATATCTACCTGTGTAGAAAGAATGCCTTGTTCAATGTCAGAAGCGAAACCTGTGACATTTCCAGAGATGACATCTTGATTTTATGTGTCACACTAGAGCTTCAAAAAAAAACCAAACAAACCCATACAGTTCTGTAAATATAAAATATTTCAATGCCCAAGACTTTCAGTTTTTAGTATTTTAAAAGACAGTCTTAGAAACAGGGAGAAGAATCCCATTGTTAACAAGGTCACTTGCAAAAAATCAGGTGATTTACACATTTCTTCAGAAAATATCAAGAGTGCACTGTAAAAGAGGTGTAATTTACAACAGTCTGTAGGCACTTTTCTTCATGTCATTCAAAATTTCCTCCTACCCCCATTTTGCTTTTTTATCTTGCAATAGCAGCCAGGAAGGGAAATGAACTTCCAAATTTATCTGACTTTGTAGTTGGACTAGATTCAAGCGACTCCAGTGATTTGATGTGGCATGTTGGTTACAGTCACATCACAAGGAAAATAAGACTCAGAGGGAAAAATGTTGTTTCTTTCACAGAACCTATGTAACTTAGTGTATAAATCAGAATAGGCATACAGAAGTTGTTTTGTTATATAATTGTATTGCATTGCTATTATATCTGTTTGACAAAAACTGGAAATAAACTGTGATTGTAAGAAATACTTTCAGTGAAATAACATTACTAACTTTATCCTCATTTCACCTTTTCTGAAATTGAATAAATCCTGTGGGTTGAGGGTAGTACAGCTGCAATCCATGATTCTTTGAAAGTTACAGAATAACTTGCTCTGCATGAGCTTTTTTACATAATTCCTTTTGAAATATTGTAGAGAATAAATAAATGTGTTAATGACATCCAGTGTTTGTAATAGGAATAATGCCAGTAGCTTACCAAGAGATTAAAACAATACCTTTGCTACAGGAAGAAAATTTTCTATTTATTTGACACTGACATGTTGTATGATACCTTTGATAATGGAGAGAAGAAGTGCTACAGTGTAGCACATGCAAAATGCCGTGACCATTCAAGATTTTAGGAAGCGGTTGTGCAAGGATAGATTAAAGAGAAACTTGTGTTTCACCTTCATTGCAACAGTGTCAAAATAGTATCCAGCATACTTTGGAATCACCATAATGAAGGATATTATTATTTACTGTAATATTTTCCTATTTTCAACAGTAAAATCCAATCCCACCGGTGTGTAATATTCTATTTTTAGGGTTTATAACTGAAGAGATGAAGAGAAATATTTGTAAATTTCAGAAACATCTTGAAATGTACAGGTTACAGAATATTTGGTTTATAATTTTGAATTACAAGGTGTCACAACTGGAGATTTAGGAGCTATTCTCAAAAGGTGCATGAAGAAATTTATGACTGGAATATCTATGTTAATGTGCTTGATTCATCAAGACTTGTTACATTATTAAAATTATCAAATAGATCAACAAGCAAAGTTAATGCTTTTTCGTTCGAGCAATTAGAAAATTAGTTCCCATGACTTTGGAGATGATGGAAGTCTTCCATTGCACTTGCTTCTATCTTTTTCAGCCTTTCAGTTTTATGTCCTTGCTTCATTCTCTGTATAAATTTGTATCTGATGGTACATACATTCAATTCCATTTTTAAAACACATGAATCCATGTACAAACTTTTCGCTAGCTATTTTGCCACACCAAGAAAAGAGAAGCTTCTCAGTGTTCAACAATATCCAACCCCTGAAAATTCATAGTTCTTTAAGAGTGGTAGCATTTTCAAATGTGGACAGACTACAATAGAAGTGCTCCTAGTCAGATGATGTACACATCAGAGTCTAGCCAAAGCAAATTATTTCCCATTGCACTTTCAAACTTAGTTGTCTCTACTTTATTTACACGATGTATATATAAAGAGAATGCATGTTGGCAATCAAGGCACAGACTTAGATTTGGGAGAATTAGAAAACTATAAACTGTGTGTCTTATGTCTGTATTCTGGAAAAAAGAAAGCTCTTCTGACTTGTAGACTCTACTTATCAATAGGCAGAGAGAAAGGAAGAGGATTCTGTTGGAAAGCTAATTAATGTTAATTATATCAAAATGCAGCATCTCCCTATTCCTTGTTGAAAGAGAGAGAAAAATATGTTGCTAATCATAAGCAGCCGTGTCTCCCTGCCTGAATAATATCTACTGTGAAACACTGCAGCTGTGGATTTTGTTCTGTTGTTCAGGAAAAGTAAAAGAGGAAACAAAAGGGACAAGATATGAACATACATCTTTGGTCTGACCCGCTCGTATAATTTCTGTGTTTTATATTGTGAAATATGAATTTGTTATTCACCAAGCTTGGACTTCATGGATCTTGAAAGCAAAATGTTGATTAGTTCCTTTTAGTTTCCTTTTGACAGATCTGAATTGAGTTTCTAGGCAGGGTAGACAACATGTCTTGGAAGCATCTCTCCAGCTTACCTGCTTTTTGTCATTGACAAACAAAAAGTACCTACAATCTGTTTTAAGCATTCTAGAACCAAAAATAACACTAAAAAATGGATATGAAGGTGTGTGGTGAACTAATTATCTGTATTCTTCTCTCAGGGGATCCAGGTGCTTTTGGCTCTTTGAGTTACTCCCTACATCATATATTCCTTGTATGATATAGATCTGGACTAAAGAAACTCCCCAGTTATTACTGAGTTATGAATGAGATACAACAATTCATATTCATATTACATATAAAGCAGGAAATTCGTATTCCATGGCCTTTGTGCAGCACTTAAATGCATATGTCTTCAGGCAGCAATGTAAAGTCATTCCATCACAAGTCATATGTCAATATTGTTACATAGATGGGTCCTTTCCTGATTGGTACATTGGTACATAGCTTATTTGAAGTTTCTTTGAATAAGAGACAGCGGCTTCAGGTGAACATCAAAGGGGAAAAATCACTGACGCATTGACAAATGCTTTTTAGACCATTTTTGCCTGTGTGACCTGGTCTGTGTTTCTCCTTAACTGTTCTTGCTTGGCTATAAATTTGCTTGGTGTGCCCAAAGCTTACTCACAAACAATGTGGGTGGAGGTGGCTGGTGTTCTCTTCCTCTACTCATACCCATGAGAGGCTGCAGGGACAGGGCAGCTGCAGGGCTAGAAGCCGCTCTCTGAACTCACTCTAAGAAGCCTGATTTTTTAACATCACCGCATAAGACAAAACAGCTTTTGCTAGTATTTTGACAATAGTTTTCTACAAGGAAACATTCTGCACTGTGGGAAAGCAATTTGTCCTGGCTAGCCACATCATTATCATCATCATCATCATCATCATCATCATCATCATCATCATCATCATCATCATCATCATGGTTTTCCAAGTTATAATCCAGTGCCTTTCCCAGAAGATGGTGGCTGAAAAAAATCTACAAAACTCATTACCAGGCTTTCAGTTAAGTGAACAATACAAACCTTAATTCTAGTGCATTTTCTTTGCAGAAGTAGAGTTAGTTTCTACTAGAGTTCCTCTGCTAGTCTTCCTCTTTCCTTTTCCTCTTTTCCCCCTTTTTTCTTCCCAGTATTAGTATTTTTATTCTGCTTATTTAACATGAAAAAACTTTATTAATAAAGTTGCACTAACAACAGTTTTTAAAAATATCTGATCATGTCACTTCCAGCACCTGAAAATGCACAATGTGATGCTGCCATTCATTGTGATCCATTACAAACTGGAAATTAGAAAACCTTTGTTTGTGTGCATGCTTGCATGAATGCATTGTGTGCATATACAAATAGCCAGATAGCTAGCTGGATAGATATACATATATTTCTTTTTCATGGCTGTGAACTTACTGCTTCATGATGAAAATTGTTCATGGTGAGAAATGCTATTTTAAAGAGAATGACAATACAGACAAATAATTCTTTACCTTTAAATTTCTTACACCTATTTTTGTCTCACCTTCTTGTCTTCCACACAGCTTATATACACAAGAGATTTTTTTCCCAAGTATTTAAAATAATGTTATCAAAAACTTAGCCTTAACTTTTAAGAATTTAGAAATCAGCAGTTTTCCTAAATTGCTTTAATTCTCTGGAGATCCCCAGCTCTACCTTTCCCCTCTCTTTGTTCTTGATGTCTTTGTTAACTCCCATTTAACTGAGTGATAGCTTTAATAAACACTGAACTCAGTCACAGGTTGAAATTGCACATGGAAAGGAAAAGGCAAAGTTTGTGAACTTTGTTTTAAATGCCAGCCTTCAAAGCATGGGTCGCACACATTCCTTTAATATTTCAGTGCCTTGCTGTATCTATACATCTATCAGTCTGCAGTTTGCTGCCAAAGACTTTCTGCCAAATAGCCATTTGTCAAGCGAGCCTTTCACAGAATCTTGTAAAGCTCTTTCAGAGGTGTGTATAAGGCTCTCTAAAATGCAGGGCAGACAGCAACTTTATAGCTGAAGGAGTGGCTTTCAAGAGAAAAAAATTCAAGAGATCATTTAAGAAGATGACGATTAATTCTGTATTACATAGACATAAACATAATATACTATATAAACATAATAGACTATACTTAAACACAGAGAATAGTGCCATTGGACTTTATTATTTTTGGCTTGGACATTAGCTTTGACTATGTATAGTAACTCAGAGTATGATGTCGTAGAAGCATGGAATGCTTTGAATCAAAAGGGAGCTTGAAAGATCCTCTAGTTCCAGCCCCACTGCCATGGGATAAGCAGGAATACCTTCCACTAGATCAGACTGCTCAGAGCACCATCCAACCTGGCTCAAACATTTCCAGAGATGGAGCATCCACAACTTCTCTGGGCAACATGTTTCAGTGCCTCATTACCCTCACAGTCAAGAATTTCTTCCAAATATCTAAACTGATGGTCTTTCAGTTTGAATCCATTCTCCCTTGTGCTGTGTCTACACGCTCCAGTAAATAGTCTCCATCTTTTCTGTAGGCTCCCTTCAGGTGCTGTAGGGGTGCGATTAGGTCACCCTAAAGCCTTCTCTTTTCCAGGCTGAGCAACTCCAATTCTGTTTACCTTTCCTTTTGGAGGAGGTGCTTCGTGCCTCTGGCTGTCTTGGTGGCCCTTTGGCTCACTCCAACAGGTCCATGTCTTTCGGGCACTGAGGACCCCCAAGCTGGATGCAGTCCAGGATGCATTTGGCTTTCCGGGCTTCAAGTGCACTGTGCTGGGTCATGTGCAGCCTTTCACCCACCAGCACCCCCATGTCTTCCTCAGCAAGGTTGCTTTTGATACTCTACCCCCTTCCACTTAAGAAAGTAATACGTGTCTTTTCTGGCTTATTAGTTTGAGGATACATTGCGGCTCTGATAAGACAAATATCAGAACAAGAAATTCTACCAAAGAGCACTTCAGAAGAGCTCTGACAGCACATGGGTCCTCTTGCCTATTTAATATGTGGTGTCCTCAGACCTCACAGACCTTCATGTTTCTGAAGCACTTGTAGCTGTAAAACACTCTCTGAACTCCTTGACTACACCAAAAATTGAAAAGGCTGCTTAAGAACAATTACCTGGATTTAACATTCTGTTGTGAAGGGAAGAGGAAGCTTTCAAGAAGTATAACACTTGGGGCTGTCCTCTCTTTTTGTCAGCAATACACTTCAAGGCCTCTCTGAAGATAAAAAAAGAGAAGAAGAAATATTTCACTAAGGAAAATTACATTTCTTGATGTTTTCTTTATTTCAATTAAGATATAAATTATATTTAGTGTATGAAGCATGCAAGCACTGGTACTAAGAACCCATGGAGCAGGCTACATATTTCCTCTGTTAGTTCTGTTAGCTTAGTTATTAGCAATATCAAAACAAGAAAAAAAGGGCTTTTATTTTAAAATTTTTGTAAAGAAATTTCAGAAATTTTCTCTAAAAGAGGCTAATATTTTCTTTGAAAAAAAAAAGTCAGATGTGCAAAAACATTACTTTACTGAAACTTTTAAAGATTAAGTGTTTGTATCTTAACTGTGGTATTTCTGAATGCTTTTCAGCTTTTGTAATTTTTTAATTTCCTGTCAGAATGAATCTCAAATGTGAACCATCCCCGCTCCTGCCATTGTAATTTTTGCCATAGAAAGTACTTGAATCTGCTTCTATTTAAATAAAAATGAACCCTAGTTTCATGGGGAGGAAGGAAAAATAGGGTTTTATGATAGGTTAACAATCTCCATAATTGATAAACCAGGACTGAGGTGTGCATGGTGCAAAACACTTTCCCTTCAGTTTTAGTGTAAGTTAATAGTTCCTTTCAATATTATATTCCTAGCATTCAAGATTGAATCAACTATTAAAAAATGTTACTTATTTTTAATAGTTGTGTATTGCAAATATTTGTGTATTGCAAATACTAGAAACGTACTTTGGTATCCTGCACATCATGCATGTTTTTTCATTTATTATTCATTAGTAATTCAGATCAATAAAACTTGTTTTTGTTGTTTTTCTGCATTTTTCCACATGGATCTATGACTCTTTCATTGCATAATTTGTTGAACGCCTATCAACACTTTTTTTCTAAATTTGTAAACAAGCTGATGGCTTCCATGAATTAGTGTTACTTCTCTTGCATCTACTGAGAGTTTTCTTGCAGTATTAGCTTTCCTTTTTGATGGATTAAGATGTTGTAACTATAATAATTCTTTTCCCTGTCACATGAACATGAACATCCTCATCGCACATGTGCAACTTAAATTGTGCGGAAGCTAAAATGACAAAACTGTGAAATATTATCCTATATTACAGTAGAAATTTCTGATATCCTATTTTTGCTATAATCTGTGTAGAAAATTGTACAAATGTAGTTTCCCTATAGCAGAGGAAGTAAAAGGTGAAAAGAAAGTAACATTTAAAAGGGGAATTTTCCCAAGAGTAATTTTTTTCCTAGGACACCACATAGCTGTTTATTAAACACATAATCTACTCAAAAACATTTGGTCACTCACCAAGTGAAGTGCTGTATTTCAGTGAGTTAAAGAAATAACACAGTATCCCCACATGGGAGTTTAATCAATTTAACCAGTCAGCAGTCTTGCTCAAACAGCAGGTGTTTGGCAAGAAAGTACAAAAAACAAGTCCCATTAATGCAGAGCATAGTTTGTCTTATTTGAGTGCAGAGAGGGTTTCATTTGCATACGGAATTCTTTGCAGTTGAACAGTCTAATTATTGCTAGTACCATTTATGTCTTTTGTAAATATAAATGATACCTGTGGTTTCCTTAGAACAACATACCATATTTGAATCAAATTAAAAATGGTACAAAATTTTAAAGAGTTGATTCTCGTTGGTCTAAAAATATTTTTTCCTAGTGGATTTTTTTTGTTGTCAAAATATTTGCAAATTTTGAATACTCAGAACTATTTTCCTTATCAGAACTTAAATTACTAGTAGAAAAAGAAACTTCACCCCACCTTGATGTTAACTCTTTATCAAGAACAATTTCAACCATAATTTATAGTATTTTTTGTTGGGTGACTTTAAGACACAAACTGAAGGAAGTGCAACATTTAAGATTAAGATGTAGTGCTTCTCAAAGGTAAAATTACAGAAACACAGAGAATTTTTTATCCTTTTCTAATACTAATGCTTCAGCCTTCTATCATTGCAGTAGTCTGATAATTACCAGCACTGTTTTATGGACTATTGTCATTTCCAGTTACAACTCTTTTTCTCTTATTTCACTGATTCTATTCTACAAGTAAGAGAAAAATTTCATTGTTAAAAAGTATTTACAGAGAGTATAGATTTAGATTGATCTACACAGGAAAATTTCTTCAATATCACCTAAGATTGGATATAAATAGATGTACAAATATTGCCACATGGGTATTTATTGTGCAGGTTATATCTGAAAGGAAGAGATCTGGGTAGTAGCAGTTGGTTCAAGATGCTTTTGGAGGCTTTGTGCAATACTGAATACTGACAACGGTCACTAAACAAACACATTTAGAAAAATAGTTACCATGTGAACAGTTTTCCTTAAAAAAACCATCTCCCTGATGAACAGATATTATGAAAGTGTTAGATACTGAAGACGTTGTTTCAAATGTCTTTTATTTAATTTGTTAATTGTGTCAGTCCTTAGCACACTGGTACGTGTCTACTACACTCTGTGTCTTACCCATATGGGAAGAAACCATCAGTGTTTTATTTCGTAAGCTTTTTTTCCTCATTATGACCTTGTGTTGTTAAGTGACAGTGCTTAATTTTACAGAATTTTGCAGTATTTTAGCTAATTTCAAGCTACAAGTACTCACAGATCAAGTGGGGTAACAATTCCTCCATATCCTTTGAAGTCCTCAATTGACTTTTTAGGTTGTCCTTTGCAAACAGCTTAAATTCTCCTTCAGCTTTGGAAAAATGTAAAGTTTCCTAAAGCCTGGAAACTTCATTTATTTGAAATTTCCCAGTAGGCTGAAGAAATGCTACTGCTATTTGTACAGACTGTCAGCTATCTATGCCTACTTCACAATATTTTTTCCAATTTTTCATCATAACCCTGATAAATATCCTGAGCCTAAAAATCTTTGTAAAACACTCCCTCCCATTGGTGGTTGATCCCTAGTGTTTCTATTCCAGGTACATTTCTTGCTATTATACCAAATCACATCTGCCTCTACGTGTTTTAATCTTCCTCTCTACCAGTAAAATAACTTGTGAAAACATCTTTCTGTTTTTTTCTGAAGCGGTCTGTGCCTGTCTACTTCCCACATTTTCCATTTTTTGGACGTACCCAAAGAGACAACTGATCTTCTCCTGTGTCAGACACACTGGCAGCACTACAGAATAGGATGTCTTTCATGGCTGTGACAGATAAAACCATGGCATCCAGATTTTTTGATCCTCAGTCCTTTCAATAAGAAATACAAATAATACAGGGAACTTCACACATTGTGAGATGGATATTTCAGTGCTGCAGGGACCACATTTTCAATCAGAGTATGTCTGAGAATTATTTTGCAGTCCATCCCCTCTGCTTCATTTAGAAAATTGATGGTCTGTCCGCACTCTTGCAAACCGATGTCCTCTTTGTTTGCCAAGACCTGGAAAAGTTTTGAACCAAAAGACATTCCAACAACCCGAGATCCAGTTAGAGACTATGGTTCCCAAAAGTTTATTTTAGTTTTTAACTAACAAAGCAGTATGATATACTCAGTTTTCTTTGTAGTCAATCTAAGATGTTTGCAAAAGAAGAGGAATTAAACACATAATTTCTCCTTTTTCTTAATCTTAAACCTAATCTCACTGGAAATATCATACTTTTAACACAGGATGATCCTTTCAAATGATCTTTTGAGCTATCCAATCTTTTGAGCTGTTGATGACAGCCTTATGTTCTCCCCTCTTTCTCCGTGGTTTCTCCTCCCCTTTCCGATTGTTTAATTGTAAACTTGCAGCAATTTTCTTGATGGTTAGGAAGTGTGAATAGCTTGAAACTTGAACATCTGCTAATTAATCAATCTATCTTGAAAACCAAATAAATTAATTCTATGCTAGAAATATCTTGGATATTAAATATAATATGATCAAATTTATGGTAGCTAAAAGAGTATAAGGTTTTCCATCAGTTCTACAGGCATCTCAGGAATATGGATCACACTGATCACTCTCAATACTGTATGCAAATATCTGGGACTTTGAGTTTGGTACTTTGTGCAGGAAAGAAATAAATTTTATGCAGAATTTCAGAAGCACTCAAGTGTGCAAGAAATCCGTCTCTCTTCAGTATTACTAAAGAAGAAATTTCACTCGTGAATATTTTTCCTTTTTTAATGCTAAAATAAATCTGAAATATTCTGATAGACTAAGAACTAATTATTCCCTTTGAGGGATGTAGGGAGACCATTCCTGGTTAGGCAAGGTCCCATTGTAAGCTGCTGCAAATTATTTATTATTAATGCATAGTTTTCTTTATTGTGAATAGATAATGAATCTCAGAGATTTTTCATTTAGGTGTGATCTGATTTATATTAAAATAAGGTTATGATCATAGTGTCTGAATGGCAAAGGAATATAAAATTAAATATTAATCTCACTTTGTATGTATTTCCATATGTCTCTTGGTCCTTTTTTACTTTACGATTTGAAGAAATTTTTTATGATTGTTTTGTGTTTGAAGAAATATTTGAGGAAAATGAAATCAACAGTTATAAAATATATTTGATTTTAAAATAAAGTTCTGTTTCTTCTTGAGCTTAACTTGCTTTTTGAGTTTATCTTGTATTTCAATGTAACTAAATTGTTCTGTTTAAGAGGTGCAGTGAATACATCCAAAGAATAGCGAACAAACACTTAAACTATAGCAGCACTTTTTCTCAAACAGGCTTATTTTGTACAGCATTAAAAATTAAATTTTTTCCTTAGATTCCCTTACAAGAGATGGGAATGCCTGTGGGTTTCTTATATACAGGTAACTATTTAGTGATTTCCAAAACCAATTTCAAAGTCCAATAGTGGTGAACAAGAATATCCTAACAATATTAAGTTATTCAGGTTACTAGAGGACAGTTGAATATATATTCACTACAAGGTGAAAGATACCAGAGAATACAATTTAAATATTTCAATTTATTATAGGATAGCTGTCCATTTTCCTCTCATACTGGAATGAACTGCAGTAATAGTGAATTTATTTTTCTTTTTTTTTTTAATTTTATTTTTAGTGTTAATTGGAATGCTAAATTCTGTAGGAAAAAAATTACTGTTGAAAGGGACCTAAATTTTTATGCCTTCCAAATGTCAGTGCCCCTTATTTTCCTCTTTTTGCTCCTATCCTACTGAAGTTTCTTTTCCTGTTTTCTTCTTTATCCTGATGATATCTGATCAAGACAACTGCCTAACAGATAAATAGTACATTTGATGGGGGTGTTAGAATCTAAATGAGGGATTGGCCACCACAACACAATGTCCTCTGGCAGGTATTTAAACACTTTTACGTAATAGATGTCTCCTTAAACACCAAGGAGTGTTTAAGTCTCCTGTGGCACCTTGAAAGCTTGCTATGCTGTGAAATGAATAGAGTACCATACACCCCACCAAAAGTCATCTCTCTGGAATTCTGAAAGGCCTTTGACATGGCCCCCCCACAACAACCTTCACTCTAAATTAGAGACATATGGGTTTAATGAATGGACTGTTCAGTGGGTGAAGACTGAGAGAAGGACTTGGGAGGACTCTTGGGTGAAAAGCTGGCTGTGATCAAGGAATGTGTGCGCTTACAGCCCAGAAGGCTAGCAGCACGTGGCCAGCAGGATGAGCAAGGAGATTCTGCCCCTCTGCTCTGCTCTGTGAGACCCCAACTGGAACACTGAGTCCAGCTCTCGGGTTCCTGCTGGAAAAAGGACATGGACCTCTTGGATCCATTCCAGATGAGGGCCATGGAGAAGATCAGAGAGAGGGACCACCTCCCCTATGAGGAAAGGCTGAGAGTTGGTGCTGTTCAGCCTGGAGAAGGCTCTGGGGAGACCTTACAGCACCTTCCAGTTCTTAAAGGGGTCTATGAAAAAGATGTGCACAAACTTTTCAGCAGTGATAGGACAACGGACAATTTTTTTTAACTAAAGAGGACAGATTTAGACTAAGGAAGAAATTTTTGCAGTGAGGGTGATGGAACACTGGCACAGAGAAGTGATGGATGCCATATCCCTGGAAACCTTCAAGGTCAGGTTGGACAAGGCCCTGAGTAATCCAGTGTAGTTGAAGATGCTCCAACTCATATATTTTACTTATACTTTTTTTCTATGTTTTACATAATAAAATTTCTACAACAAGTATTTATGGAAGGGTGCTTATTTTCAGCTATGCTGAAAGTGATACATTAAAAATAAAGCTTGTATTTTGGACATACAGACATTTATGTATTGGCAAACTGTTTTTTGAATGCCATTTGTCATAAACTTCAGGTCCTTTTTTTCCAGAAAGTGTTTGCAAATCAGATGGTTTTGTTCATTTGTTTGAAATAAAAACGTAATACACCAGAACAAATAGTAAGCACAAACTCTTAAAATAAAATTGGCATACTGAGCACAGACTGCCGGGAATAGTCTTTTGGTTTAATTAAGCCCACTTCCCAGAAAGACAAGCACATTATTTCTGGCTTAAGTGTATCAAGTTCCTTGATCATGCTACTCTGATAGATCTGTTGTTAGGACCCACAGGTTTGTCTTTCTGAATGAGTGTTTATACACTCCAGTGAAGCCATAGTTTGGTTCTTATTTTTGATCCATTTTGGTTCTTATTTTATGGTTTTATTCTTATTTTTGATCCATTGTACAGATTGAAAACTCCTCTAGCAACTCACACTGATATATTTTCTTCTCTAAAATCGTGTGATTACTAATGGACTAGACTGTAAAATGGTGCTAGGAGTAGATTAGTGTATTTTAGAAAAAGTTCTCTGGGACAATTGAATGCTACATTTTCTTTTGCCATTAGAGCTGACAAAATAATTTCACTAATTTATGTTATCACCTCTTGTGATCTCAATGTTGTTGAATGTGGTGCTAGTTACAAATCAATATCAATTAACCTGAGTATAGATTACTGTCCTTGAATTCAGTAAATCATTCATTACATCTGCTTTAATAATAGACCTAAGCAAATGCACCTGATACATGCAAAATGCAAATGTAGGGCTCTAATAGTAACATAGACTGATATGGTTATCTGAGTGAGACATGCCCTGCATTATTCAATTTTTTAGTAATTTAGAATGACATATATATTGCTACTTCTTAGATAAGGAAAATGGCTACCAAGATTGTGTGAGATATATAGATATATAATTATGGATGCAAAAGCAAACTTGCCCAGGAGCTTTTCTGCATCATTTATGAACAATATTTTAGAGTTAGGGTACTTAATTCAGTAAAATTCAAGATAGTTTTAAATTAAGACAGAAATGCATGTGTTAAAGGGTATATTTCCATGAAGCAGTATGAAAACCCCAGACCTTTCCCTTCAATTTATTCTGATTTTTTATTTCTTAAATGGAAAATTACCTTTAAGAAGTTTGCACCTTTAAGCAATCTTTCTTGGCAAATATGCTTGGGGCATTGTGATACAGTACAGCAGACAATGCCAACATATATTGAAATTGCAACAATTAATTCTAATTTCTGAAGCCATGGATGGTGATTATGTATCTTTTTACTCTAACAATTTCTTTCTTTTGCCTTATACATTTTAAAGTGGTTTTTTATGCTTTTGTATCATTGTATTGCAATATACAATAATCAAAATGGCTACTTACCTGCTTTCCTTTGCAACTAAGTTGTTCTGTAATAAAACCTACATATATCTACATATTTACGAGCACTGATCATTCATTGTTTCACTCTAATCTGCCTCTAGGGATCTATTAACAAGAACCTGGATTACCCTCACATTCTGGGGTGACTTGTAAAAGATTCAGGTGGAAGAGTAAAAGTTTTCTATGTGGTGGTACAGAATATAGGTGGAAGAATAAACTTAAATAGGTGAATAAGGCAAATTAGGCTGCCTTATACTGAAACCAGATATTTTAGTTTCATCCAGTCAAGGCCTGGCTTGACTCTGTTATAGCCATTTTAATTTTCCTTCTGAGGAGGAAGAACAAGCATTTTTCAAAAAAAATTGTTCAAGTTTCAGCCTATTTACACATTCACCAGTATGCAAATATTCAGAATTGTCTCATGCCTGTGCTCCCATGAGGATCTATCTATATAGGACATTTGCTAGATAACAGCTTCTTAGTTATTATTTTATTCAGAACTGTGTCTGACTGTTTCCCCAGTAAAATTAAACTAGTAGTAGGTCTGTTTCTGTGGCCCTGAGTCTCTCCCAGCTGCAGGTGTAACTGATTCTACATCTCCCCTCTCTGTGCTAAATTTTAGAACAATGATCTGCTGCTTCATTTAAGAGGAATTCCAGATTCAATTGTGACCTGCTACTGGTCTTATGGAAGTGCATAGCCTGAAGACTCAGAGTGTGAGGGAGTCAAGATACAATCTCTCTTTATTAATTCCTCCTGACCTGGGGTATTATAGCAGCCAAGAAACTTATTTTCTGACACTCATCTCTCTCTGAGTGACATGCGGGGAGTTTAGATCTGTGACTCAGCTGCTACAAGAACAGTGCATTTAAAAACTGCTTTCGGTGATGAAGAATGCACTAACTTAAGCCTTCACTGAATTTGTTGTAGCTGTGTTTTCTTCACCAAAATTTTATTTCATATTGACTTACTCAAGGTAAAACTCTTTCTTTCAAATGGGCACAGAGGCCTGTGGAACACTAGAAAATTGACCTATGCAATAAAAGCTTTTTAGAATATCGGATAATGTGCTGTCTAGGACTTGTCATTTTTTAACACAGAAATAAAATAGAAAAGGGAACTGGACAGGGCAGACCTATTGAGTGTCAATTAGATTTAAGGTTCAATGACAGGATGTAATATAAGTCACTCTGTGTACAAACGTTGCAATTGATTTTCAGTTTAAGAGTATTGTCTTCATCCTTCAGCAATTACTGTGTCCGCTGCTAATTTTTTCCTTTAATGCTATATATAGAATAATTTTATTTTTCCCCCAAGTTTTCTGCCTTTCTGTGCTTACATTGCTCTGATTTTCCTACAGAATTATTGAGATCAGCAACATCGCTTTTTTTACATTCCTTGTATTTCAATAAAATAAGGGGCTAAAGTAATTATATCAAGAAGTCACTAGTCCACATCATTGTATTTCATGAAAGTAGTTCACTTGCAGTATAGTGAAAAAGAATCTCCAGTGTCTCAAAGAAAACATTACACTTTATTTCAATGTTTACATAGGCAGTTATTAAAAAAAAATCTACAAGATTTTTTTTATTTTTATTTTTGACTTCTTAATGAAGTCTGCCAGGAAATATCTCTTCTGTTTCCCCACAAAAATGCAATCTTGTTGTTTCAGCAAAAATACTTTGAATCTGTATTGGGTTTCTATGGCCAGGTGTCGATACTGGGGGCTTTACAGGGGTGGCTTCTGTGAGAAGGTGACAAAAGCTTCCTCCATCTCAACAGAGCCAATCCCTGTCAGCTTCAAGATGGATACGCCACTAGCCAAGGCTGGACCAATTAGAAATTGTAATAATACCTCTCTGATAACATATTTAATAAGAAAAAAAGTTATTGTGCTGTTGTAATTGTGGTCAGGGAAAAGAGGGATGAGAACAGCTGAGGGGAACAGTCCTGCAGATACCAGGGTCAGTGAGGAAGGAGGGGCAGGAGGTGGTCCAAGACCACAAGGATGTAGCCAAGACTCCCCTGCAGCCCGTGGTGCAGCCCACAGTGAAGCAGCCATTCCCCTGCAGCCCCTGGAGGTCCATGGGGATGCAGAGATCCACCCGCTGGAGGAGCCACTGGACGAGCCTCATGCTGGAGCAGCTGGGTGCCTGAGATGAGACTGTGGCTCTGTAGGAGGCCCTCTCTGGATCAGGCTCCTGGAAAGTTTCCTGTGGACGCCTGAAGAGAAGAACCCACACTGGATCAGGTTTCCTGGCAGGACCCATGCTGGAGCAAGCTGTGCCTGAAGGACTGCACCCCATGGAAGGGTAACCCACATTGCAGAGGCTTGGGGAAGAATGTTGTCAATGGGATGGACTCGAGCTGGAGAAGTTCATGGAGGGCTATCTCCCATGGGAGAGTGTTGCAGTGCAATGTCAGCTTCTGCCCCAGGAGGTCACTTCCCCCGGAANGGAGAGACCCCATGTTGGAGGAGAGGAAGGATTCCTCTCTCTGAGCAGTGTGTGATCACTGACCATAACTCTCATTCCCATCTCCCTGCACTGCTTGGGAAGGAGGTAGAGCAGGGAAGGAGGAAGGTCTTGCTTAAGTTTCTTATTATCCTGCTCTATTTTTGTTAGTAATAAATTCAATTAATATCTCTAATTTGAATGTTTTTCCTGTGACAGTATTTGATGAGTGCTCTCTCCCAGTCTTTATCTCAACCCATGAACCCTCTATTTTCTCTCCCCTGTCCAGTCGCAGGGGGAAGTGATAGAATATCTTTGGTTGGTTCCTGGCACTCCTCCAGAGTAAGCCCACTATACCATGTGGAAAGTTCCACTCACCTAAAAAGTATTTGAAATTAAAATGGGTTTGCAGCACCAGCACCTCATTTTTTAAAAGGTTTTCCTATAACAACACAGATGTCACCTTGCAATCAAGGATATGTATGCATCAGAAACTGTTCTGAAAAATTTTTATTTGTGAAACAGATAGATACAAATGACTGTGAGATTGATGGAGGTATGGTAAAAATGGAAATAACTATTCTGGTAAAAATTATAAGTTCAAGAAGACTTACCATGAAAAATTATTAAGATTTTGCACTCCTTGTACTCTATAAATTTCAGTCTTAAAGTGGTAATTTCATCAAACATATCTACCTGCTCTAAAATAGAATTCAAATACATAAATATATGAATGATTTCTCCTTTTTCTCTTTTCCTTTTTAATATACACCATTGTTAAACACCAAACTCTTTTCTACAGGTTTTATATTTAGAAGCTCTATGAGATCCAAGAGATTTGTAGTGTGCTTAGTGGTTTTCTGATGATTCCTGGAAATATTTTAATTTTGTACAGTTGACTTCATATCATGTAGGCAGGACAATAACCAATAACACCCTGTGTCCCTGTTGTGTTTTAAAATTGAAGTCACACTTTCAGAACACTGTTCTAAATTTGGTTTCACAGTAGTCAAATTGCAGCACACATGTGGCCTCAGTACTATCACCTGAGCTACATCTAATAATGGACACATCACAAAATGCCCATAGTTGTCCACAGTTTTCTTTTTGTCTCTCTCATACCTAAAAGTCAACTTTTTTTTTTTTGGTGTAGGTAATGTTGGCAGAGGCCTCTCTAATCTTACCCCCTCTCCTCCCTTTTCCTCTCTCTTCTGTCTACCTCACCCCTTTTCTCTGTCTTTCACTCTCTTGGGTGGGTATTCTTCAGCCACTTGTCTTCAGAGGCATTTGAAACAATGGTTATGAGTGACAATGGACTATATTAATCTGCCATCACAGGCTGTTGTGCCCCACAGAGAAGGAGCTATCAGAACTTCCAGAATATTTCCAATTTTTGTGACCCTTTTCCAAATGCCATATAATTATCGTCTCACCACGCTTTCTTCACCAATCCATCTGAAAACTGACATTCCTTGGAATTTCCTATGTGTTTCATCTTCTGCTTCTTTGACATTTCCCTGTTACATGTTTCCCTCATCCATGTCCCCTCTGCCTGCAAGGTAATTATCCAAGCAATTGCCTAAGGGGTGTCTTGCTTTCTCAAGAAAAGCCAGAACAGCCCTTCTTGAGCCCAGTTATATCCAGCCTGAATCTATTCCTTGTTTTAGTCTCCCTTAGGCTTTTGAAGGGAAGAAAAATATATTGGTTGTGGGAAAGAAAAACAACCTCCTTAAGAAAGTATTTAAAACAAAAATTGAAAAATACTCCAACACTTACTTTTTAAATCTTTTTTTCATGTTTCTCTCTTAGTGATGAATTCACAAGTTTCTGAGCCACTGAAGTGTTTTTAAAAATGAGACAGTATTATGTTCCTGATGATTACTACCTTTGAGGACTTCATCTGTCGGGAGGATCTATGCCCGGTGTCATCAATAAACTCTTGTTTAAGAGTATTTATTTCAAATGGAATAAAAATATTAGGGGTTTTTTCCCACAAATATTAGGTATTTACTATCTTTCAATATGAGCTTGAAAATGAAGTGAAGGCAGAGATCATGCCATGTTAGAGTATTTCATATTTGGAAAGTCTGCTCAAAGTTAATGGATGCTTATTTTTTAATATATTCTTGGAATTACTTGTGGAAACACATTTGTCTTTGATAAGCCATGAGTAAAGTTTTTATGAATGGTCTTAGATTTTCTTTGCTTATTTGATGCCATATTACACACTCCTCACTCCATGAAATCACAAAATGAAAACAACTGATGAATTTGCTTTCCCTGCATGTCGCATTTGTTCTGCAGACAGGTAAGACATCAGTAACATTTTCAGTGGGTAATAAGAGTCTTTCTACCTGCAGATTCCACAGCAGTACTTTAGTCATGCTTTGTATTTTGTACCTTAACAACTGTTTACATGAAACAACTTTCCTTTCACACTTCCCTTCTCTCTCTTTCCTTGCTACCTAAATGGCTATCGAAGTCTTAAAATAATTTGAAAGCAGAGGTACAGCCCATTTACTCAGAATCCAAATAATGGCTGTAAATGACAAAGCTTTCTTTGCTGATTTATTTAAAAGTGTGGTGTTGCTGCCATGCAGTTATTCTTCTGAGAGATGACAACCTATGACATTTTGTGGCAATAAGGGTAAAGAGAAAGGGTTCTTTAAACATATTATCTGATGAGAAAGCCTTTGTGTGTGTTTTTAAATGTTGAAACAAAAGACCACCAGCATGAGTTAAAATTATTAGCTCTGCTCCTGCTAATTATAGATGTTTGGATAGAGGCAGGTAATTATTGCTTTGTCTATTTGTCAGAAAACTTCCACTTTGTGTTTGTTAGCCTTTTCCCAGACTTTTTTGGGGAACCAGAAAAACCAGTGTTTTACCATAGTTCAGCAATATTGGTCTACTACAACCATGCAAATAATCTGTTCTATTTGCAAGCAGAATTCAGATGAAAAGTAGTAGATGGATGAAGAGACAAAGAGGAATTGACTCACTAGGATTAATGTATGAAATGAACGATTACAGAAGGAACATGTGTTTTCTGCTGGATGGTAGATTAATAATTAAAGAGCAGATCTGAGTCTGTCGTTAAAGTGGAAATTTTTTCATGAAAAAGTCTTCAACTGGATGTGCAGCTGAAAGTGAGTGTGGTCTGAATGAAAGCACCACCAAAGTGAGGCTTCTATCCACTTCATCAAGACAGAATGAACTCCTCAGGAGATTGCACTAAATCTAGATAAGGAACAGAAGGCTGGTTTCTGATAAGAACAGGAACCATGGAGTTGCAAGGCCTGGGCTGTCCTCCAGAAATGCTCTTTATAGTTGTAGGCAGATCATTTAATCTTGGTTAAATCACGTAAGTCAATGAGGTGGAGACATACCCTTTAGTGGGGAAAGGGAAAACTACAATTTATCTGAAAGCAAATGAATCATTCACTTCAGTCCTTGTGTTGGATAATTGTGAATCAGATACTGAAGGGTTTTTGCAGTCTAATAACTCTGTTCAACATGAACATTAATAAATTTAATTATTTGGTAATTGAGATTATTACATTTATCAGTACATTAGATTAAGACAAAATATTCTGGGCCTATATCCTCTAATTCATCTTACAGCAAGAAATCAATTCAGTTCTGAGTCCACTGATAGGAAGTTTCAAGAAATTATGACATAGCTTCTAATACTTTGGTGGGTTACTTAACAAACTGACAATATATTCAACTTCTGATTCTCTGCACAGGATTAGGTCCTATTTTCTTTTCTGTTCTGCTTATGAAGGGATTTAGTTTCCCTGCAGAGAACCATTGTGACTAGCTTGCCCACTGTACCTTGCTCACTCCCTAATTAAAGGCAAATGTATTATGTCACTGTCCAGAAAATCGTGGCTATATTCAGAACAAAAAAGGAGCAATTCCTTTAGTCTTCATATAAATCTTTGTCTTCAGAGGTCTCTCCTAATGAAGTGCCTTATCTGTCTCTATTTGTTATACAAGTCCTAAGAACTGATTGACTTCCATTGCTGATAATTTGTTTTTATTTATAAATTGATAGTCTATGCTAAGATGTGCCAATTTTAGCAGTTTGTAATCTAAGAAAATTTCTGCTATAAGCCTAAATTTCTTACAAATTTATTTAATTGACTATAACTCTGACAATTTTACCTTTCTTTAGACCCCTAAAAATAAGCCAAGTGCTAGAGGAGCGCTTTGACTGCCTGATGCCCCTTCTGCTACTCTGTAGAGGAACTAGGAGTAGTGACACAGAAACTGTGTTGGACTGAGCAATTTGGCCTGAGATGAAGAAGGTGACCTGTGTCAGACTCATTGGCTAGGAATAATACAAAGGTGCATCCAATATGAACTGTATAAATCTGTGAAGTATTAATAACATGTATTTTATTATGTGCTTAATATGCTACATGCAATAAATATACTAATACATTACACTTTCTACAGACTCCAATCAAGAAAAGGATGGTGTTAGTACTGCAAAGCGCCAAGTGCAGCATGCTTTTCCCAGAACGTTTTCATCAGAAAATCCTTAGATGCAATATATATGCATATATATATTAAATATACACACATTTATATGCTTACGTGTGACATATATTGCTTGTATACATAGAGCTGAACATACACAAGAAAAAAAAAGAAAAGAAAGAAAGCAGGGGTGTAGTCTGATGAAAACAGAGATGTTTTGCTAAGTCCTTTACCAGTTGTATGTTATCAATTTGACAGGAAAAAAGACAGACCTATCACTTTCTGGCACTCCCTGTATGGGCTGCAAGGCTGACGGGAAATTTCTCAGGCAATTTCTTCAACAGTTTCTTCTGAAGTTGATACAGAAATGCATCTGGATCCCATAAGCAGTAACAATTCTTATGCTATGGAAAAAGAGGACAGTTTTTTCCTTTGCCATATTTAGTTGGCATAACACGAAACTGAATCCATCAGTGAAGAAATGCAATATTTAATGCTCACAAATATCACAGGTTTAGGGGTTTTTTTTTCAGATTAGACTAATATGATGTGTTAATGTTTTCTGGGAAACAAGATGCTGTGAACTTAGTAACAATGTCTCTTAAAATGGAGAGATAGAGTGGAAGAGTTTCTTGTTCAAAACACAGATGTATCAATTCCTACAGCTAAAGAGACAGAAAAGTTAATGAGACAAAACCTTCTTCTTCATAAATGTGGGTATTTGATATCCAGTTAATATTATATGAGAAGTCATCATTGAAGTCACTATGAGAGCTTGATTTATTTCTTTTTTTTTGGCATTTTGTTTTCATAAATATTTTAGCAAGCAGTTTTTTTTCATCCAGTGGAATGTATATAAAGATACTTTAGCTGAATAGGTGGTTATAATCTCAAAATGTTAAACTAAACAAAATTTGTACATTTAGGATTACAATAGAGACAAGATCTATGCTTTCCTACCAATGTTATTTTCAAACTATGTATTCAGATTGATATCAGATGAGTACTGCACACCACTTGACATACAGTGTTGTTCAATAACAGATATTGCTGCTCCACTTGGATTGTGAAATGCCTTTTTTTCAGATAATTATAGAATTACAATAGAAGTGGAAGCTCTCAGCCAGAGACCTGTGCTAATGCTGCAAAAAAGTATGAGATTGATTTGGAAAATGGATTTATTTTCATTCTCTTTACGCTAATTTTTGTTTGCTTTCCAATGTGAATAAACACTCTATAAAGGTCTCTATATATAATCAGCTGATGCAGACTAATTTGGAATTCTGCTTGCAGTATGAGTTGCCTTGCTTTGAAAAGGAAATTGAAAAGTTATACAAATTTAGGGACAGGCAATAAGTACACTGACGAGCATAAAAAAATCCAGGTTTTTATAAGAAGAGAGTTTTTAAAATTATTTGGATTATTTAATTTAAAAAGGTCAAAGATGTAAAGATGGCAAGCATAGCTTTTATGTAAAGATAAGAACAGATAATAACTTGAAAACATAGCAAATATTTTATTAAGGATTTGTCATCCAAGCTCAACATAAGAAGTTATTCTATGAATGAAGACATTTATGATTTCTATCTAATGACAGGATTTTTTTATTAATATTAAAATACATTCACAAATGTGCAAATTTTATTTTGGAGCAAAATTATTGCAGAGAATATTCAGATTTTATTTTTATTCAATATTGTGGCATATGTCCATTTCCTTCCTGCATTGCATGGCTATCAAAATTTTGCTAGATTCTTCCAGATCTCAACAACCTTTAACCTTCAAAAAGAGACTTGCCACCCACCTCCTAAAAAGCTTTGTTGATGCTTTTGAGGCAGAGATTGCAGTGTTGGACTGATGACTGCAAGTCCAGGGAGGGGGTGACCTGAAAGAGCATCAACACAAGCAAAAGCCAGATAATGGTTTCTCTCTCTAGCATCTCTTTTTTTTCCCTCATCCTCCTACTTCATCTCCTGCAGAAAGAAGAGCTCTCCCTTACTATGGCAGAAATATTTCATTTTGATTACACTAATGGGGATATTGGAAATGAAAGAGTAACACTGAGCCAGCTAGAGACATTTTTATTTTGCTGCAAATGGCAACAAGTGCCTTTTCTGGATATTGAAGTGTCTGCTAGGGTGAAATAACTGATAAAAGAGATCTTGAGTTTTGTTGATTGGCACAATATTTATGTGAAATATTAAGACATACGAGTGTTTCCAGTTTGGTATTGTTTTACAATTTCAACATTCACTGAGATTGAACTAAGGTTGATCTGATTCTTTACACAGGCTAAAGAAAATTGTTTGGCTTTACTTTTTTTCAACTCTATATTATTCCTAAATTTAAAATTGAGTTTCTAGATTAGGTGATATATTAAAATATCCTGCTAGAAATTACTTTTTTTATCACAATGACAGAATTGTTTATTCATGGGAATAAAAACTCCCATAAAAACTTTTTAATCATATAAAGACTTGATTTTCAGCACTGAAGCTCTCTGCTTGAAAAAATGTTTACTCATTTTAATATTACAAAACATTGTAATTGGAAAAAGAAAGGATGTGTTTTCTCTCACATCAATTTTTTGATTTTTTTTTTATCCTTTAAGATTTAAGCAGTCTCCAACATTAAGGCAAACTTTTAATTGATATTTGGGGATTCCTCTTTTCAAACAAGATATAAACACTTGTCATATAATTAATTTACTCATTTTGCTTTTTGAGCAGTCCTCACAGTTTGCCCTCTATAATGAGCTGAAGGTGTGCCCATGAGAAAACTATATCTTGTTTTCTGAAGTGCTTGTGAAACGTGAGCAGCACCATGCTGAGGACATTTTCTTGTTTCTCTTGCAGCTCTCAGGCAGAATTCTACAAGGAATTTCAAAGGTCATATCTTCATGCTGCTGCATATGAAAGGAACAATCTCCTTTTTTTTAATTTCCTTCCCAGGTGTAACTGAATATGGAGCTTCTGTCAAAAGGAAAGAGTTTGGGGAAGAGTCCTGCTGACGTCAGAATTAATTCTTTTCATAACAGAAGGTACCAGGAATGTAGCAAACTAACATTCTACAGATTTAGTAAGGTCAAAAGCATAGGCCCTGTATGCCTTTGAACTTATTCATTTTTATACTTTTTAAATTGCTCTAAGTCTTCATTATTTGAAAATTAGGTAGCAGAAAAAACTTTTGTGTTTTACAGGTGGATTCTAAACAGTAGCAGAGAAAATTGTGGTAGTGATTTGGTCCTTATCAGTGAATAAACATGTAGAAGAGTCAGAAACATTTGTAAATTGAACCATATTTAGTTTTAAATTTAAAAATTTCCAATTACAGTGAGGAAGATCAATGTAATTGTATTCCAAACAATAAGCTTACTTGGATTTAAACACAGTTCTGGAGATCATAGGCTAGTACCATGATTTCACACCATAAGCTACAAGTCATCTTTCCATTTAATATGTACTTATTGAATATACGTGTCCACCCTGTCCTGGTGTGCTAATTTTCTGATAGTTTTGTATCAGTGTCTCATTTTTTTTCTTCTCAGTTTTAGAAGACTGTAAACCAGACGTTTCCTGGATGGAATATTGTGCTACCTTTGTGATGGAGTTAATATTTATCACAGTAGCTGGTGCGGGGCTGTGTTTTGGATTTTGAAGGAAATAGTCTTGATAACCCAGAGATGTTTTAGCTACTGCTGAGCACAGTTTACACAGAGCCAAGGCTTTTTCTGCTTCTCAGACTCTTTTGCTGGCCAGGAGGCTGGGGGTGCACAAAGTGGACACAGCCAGGACACCTGACCCCAGCTGAGCAAAGAGATGTTCTGTAACATACATCATCGTGCTCAGTGTATAAAGCTGGGTGAAGAAGGCAGGGAAGCACATTTGGAGTGATGATATTTGTCTTCCCAAGTCACTGTTATGCAGGATGGAGGCCTCCTTTCCTGGGAATGGCTGAACACACCTGTCTGCCCATGGGAAGTGCTGAATTACTTCCTTGCTTAACTCTGCTGGTGCATATGGCTTTTTCTTTCCCTGTTAAAGTTTATCTTAACCCATGAGTTCTCTAGCTTTTACATTACCGATTCTCTGCTCTATCACACAGGGGAGTTCTGATAGGGGAATGAACAAGCATCTGTGTGCAGCTTAGTTGTCAACTTGGGGTGACAACCGTGAAAAATTTGAAGCAAAGGTTGATGGTTTAACGATCTAATCCGATCACCTTAAGCATGCTTTTTTCTGTCTTCATAAAATGTATAACTAGGTGCCCTAAACCCAGTGGAATTAAGACAGGAAGCTACAGAATACATAAGGAAACTGTTTCAAAATGTGCTTGTCTGGTACACTGTAGCATGTTGATCAAACTATAATTTTCTGCTGGGTTTCTTTATGTAAAACCAAAGGAAAATTTTCAGCTAAAAGCTTGCTACACAAATGCACACACACACATTTGTATGTGTGATACACGTTGCACAAGTAATCACCAAAACCTCTGCCAAGAGCTTTCAGAGCACTCATAACATCATTGGCTTGATTTAGTTTTGTGGTATGAGAGCATATGCTGCTATAAACACTTTCACTGTTTTCTGCCTGGTGAAAAACCTCTAGAAACTAATGGGGGCATCTGGATATAAGAAGAGCATCTATAACATGGCAAAAGTCCAATGCTATTTTACAATGAAAGGTCAAGTTGAGTCATGAATCTGTTGCGTAAGAGCTCTCACCTTGTTCAGGAAAGCACTTATGATACTCCCATGAGCTGTAATTTTATGAAATGTTTGTTGAAATCCATTTGCTCAGAAAACAAGAAGTACCAAATAAACTCTACTGCTGTTAAAATTTGTATATTTCAAGGGATTATTCTGACTACAATAAAAATAATATGTCAAAATACTCCAACATTAACAATAATATTATCACTACCTGACTGTAAAATGTCTGGTTTTTATTCCAAGTGTGTGTTTTGTTTGCAAGGATCAAAGAGATTATGCAGGAGGGATTTTTATTTTCTTAAGTAATTCATAGTATAACTGATAAAAAACTTAAAAGCTTTATTTGATTCTTAATTTAATACACAATTTCTAACACAACCCCCACTCAAGTATCAAAGAGTAACTGCAGAAACTTAAAATGAGCTTTGATATGGCACCTGGAGTATCTAAAAAAGCAACTTATCATTGTTTGCCTGGGTAATTTCTGTTGTGGTTTGTTCATGATCAGCATCATAAACACTGAAACTACTTCCCGTAACTACAGGATGGCAAGTTCCCTTACAGCCTACATCCTTCCCTCTTTGCAACTTTTGTTCCCCACATCCTTACTCAGAGTTTGCAACAGCATGTACAACGAGTATTGATTATGGGCTTTTACAGTTTTGAGCAACCACTAGAAGGAACTAAACATTGTGCAGAGTGAGAAGAAATTCACTCTAAACACGTAAGCCCGGACAGTATGAAAGGTAAATTGGCTTTCTGAGGACATTATGCCTAAAGGTTTTGGCCATTCTGGTTGTTCTCACTCCATGCAAATGGGACTTATGCAAGTGCTAATGCAGCCAGGGGGTAAACAGTATCAGGGAACTAATCCAGCTGAAAGTACTTTGCAGGGTAACTTTTTGACTGGACTGATTTTTTTTTATCTGATAATCTGTTTGCACTGCTTCATCATGCTTTGGCCAATTGGCAATGCAATGGCAGAAGCAAGTGGCCAGGGTATTTTGGGAGCAGGTGGCAATTAAAGGAACTAGATTAAAACCTGCAAATACTGACTGAATCACTATGATCTTGGCTGTCAGCAAAATTTTAGCATTTATTATCTTTTGTTTATGCAGGGTAGTTACCGCACTGCTTATTTCCAGATACCTGGTAAACTTTAAAAACCACGAAAGACTTTGTGGTTTTGGGGTTTTTACTTATTACCTTGCCATTTGATTTTCCCTGAAGTAGCAGGGAGATGGGATGTGGTCATTGGACAAAGGTAAATGTTATAAGGGTGAGATGAAGGGGGAGTCTGCATTAGAAAAAAACTCTGATAACCAAGGGACGCTTCTACATGAAACTAACTAGTCTTAAAGCTGTGCAATGCACAGTCAATGTGATTTACCAGCTCCTTGCCTCTGCCTCTGAGTCTTTCCATGCCTCTTTTTCTTCACTTTTCTCCTTCTTCTCTCCTACTCTTGGGTTAGGGGTTTAGAAACCCTTCTTATGGTGCTTGTTGGGCCCTTAAAAACATGGGGTAGTGTAGGTACCCAGTTTGTGATACTTGGGAATGGGGCTGTGATTCAGTCTCATCCCCAATGGGCCTCAGCTGTGGAAAACAGGTGAACAGCATAGACTGTAATGAAGGACACAGGTGTGATCCATAAATTGTGAGGAGTAGAAAAGGGTTGGGCTTGAGAAGCAGGCACCTGTAGATGCCAAAGGCTCATGATGTTACTCTGTCTAGGCAGACAGGCTGAAGCCTTCTGACGAGGTATGGCGTTACTCTAGATTATTATGTGTCGTGGCTGTCCCAAATGTGACCTATGTTGTGGAGTATGCTGTGACAGGGTAAGAAGTTTGTTCCTGTAAATTTCCTGTGTGTTTCCATGGGTGTCCAGATGTGCTACGGATAAGTTAGTGAGATAAGAGAATATTTATCTAGGACTAAAGAAAAATGTGAAAGGATTCTGTCTTTCTAGGACCAGTAAATTGTTAGAACAGTCCTATTATCTAGGAAGGTATTAATTTTGGTGGAGTTTTCTATTAGATGAATAGAAACATTTTTTGTTGATGTTAATATTCTCATCTGACTGACCTACAAATCTGAGAATGCTTGCTCTAGCTTCTATATCATCACTAGAGGTGTATTTTCTGAATGCATTGCTGTGCTTGAAGCAGATACATTATTCTGCTGACATCAATAGGTTAGGTAAATGTAGAAAGTGTGGTTTGTCAAAGAAAAGCAACCCTCCTTATCACCACCAGCTCTCACTATATTTTCCTTGAAAATTTTCAGTATTTACCGTTTTCTAACTGTGAAAAATTCCAGACACTGGGATTTTTGTACGTGTCAAGTATTTTCGTAGTTCTATTAGTTATCAGCTGTTTATGATAAATACTCTTTTTATTCTCTCTCTCCTATGTGGAGCAGAAAGTGAAGGGACTTCACAAAGGATATCTTTGGATGTCTAGATTCTCTTAATGACACCAAAGGACATTTATCAGAGATGAAAAGGAATAGTAATTTTTGGCTGATTCATGTGAGCTATTTAAATATCCACCTTCAGATGGGGTGAAGTGGTTCATGGTGTCTCTGAAGAGCAATGTTTCTGAGAGCTTGTCATGGTTTAACCCCAGCTGGCAGCTCAGCCCCACACAGCTCATGGGATGGGAGACAGAACTGGAAGTGCAAAAGAGAAGACCTCTGGGTTGAAATGAAGAGCGTTGAACAGGTAAAGCAAAAGCCATGTGTGCAAGCAAAGAATTGAGCCACCACTTCCCATGGGCAAACAGGTGTGTTCAGCCATTCTCAGGAAAGCAGAGCTCCACTGCACATAATGGTGATTTGGGAAGAGAAATATCATCACTCTGAACAGCCCCCCCTTCTCCTCCTTTCCCCAGGACTGTATGCTGAGCATGACAGTACCTGGTATGGAATGTTCCTTTGGTTGGGCAGAGTCAGCTGTCCTGGCTGTGTGTCCTCTCAGTCCTTGTGCATCCCCAGGCTCCTTGCTGGTGGGACAGTATGAGAAGCAGAAAAGGCCTTGTCTATGTGTGAGAGCTGCTCAGTAATCACAAAAAAATCCCTGTGCTATCAGGCTGTTCCCAGCACAAATCCAAAATACAGACCCACACACCAGCCATTGTGAAGAAAATGAACTCTACCCAAGTGCAATCTGGAAATGAATTCTTGTGCCACCAGGTAGAATATAAGAGACATAAAACAACTTTTCTTTAAACTTGCATTTTAATTAATGGCTACATGTAAATAGTCAGGATGGGATTAATAAAAAAGCTTTTACAAGGAAAGAAATAAAGGGCATAAATCATTTTTAAGCAAGCCAAATCAATTTTATCTTTTGACAAACTCCAATAATTTTTTTTGATTGATGCTGATGTTAATGGCCACAATGTTAATTTTGTTTCCTTTTTAAAAATACTTCTGCTCAGACTTTTATTTCACTTGCAATAGATAGATTTTTTTCTTTGAGTCAATGCATTAGGAAGTTAGTTGCCTAAAGAGGGTTTACACTGTGTTCCTCTGAGCTTAAATATTTTCCTGGACACCTAATCTATTTTGAATTTAGGAGTTGCTGCCCTTACACTTCACACTTCAAAATCAATAATTTTATTTATAATGTTTGATCTGTGTCTGTGAAGAGACCCTTGTTGTTCTAAGATAAACAGAAGATAGGAACTCAACTGGATTTGTACAAAACAATCAATAGTCAAAAATATGCTCATAGACAGCCTTATGAATAATTTCTTCTCCAATATCAGCTGCAAGAACCATGTTCTCTTTCATGATTAACCAGAGAACTTTATGAGCAGTTTATCTATATAAAACTCATACAAGTAAATTATTTGATGTATACAATTTTTGAATGAACGCATGGAAAAGTGGAAAAGAATGCAAATTATAATAAAAAAATTCTTTGTGGAATAAAATAGATTCTGGATTGTGAAAAACAGATTAAAACATGTCATTTTAAATGACCATATTCAAAATTTCTTAGCTTTCTATAGGAACATGCATTTCCCTCATGGGGAAGTACTGTATAGATTGTAATTATGACACTAATAATTCTCAGCGTAAGAAAAAATAGAATCAGCTTGCTAAAAAGTGCTCACTTGATTAAAATATTTAAAGTAAAATCTATCTCATGAGTATTTAGCATCCTCATGGCTAAAAAACCACATCAAGACATATTTATTGCCCAGCTAGCTAATTAAGATTTTTCCAGGGCAGAAACTTATGGAAATTTAGCCAGAGTCTGTTTATACTGATTGTCCTGGTATTTGGATCCAGTCTCAAATTAAAAACAAATAAACAAATAAGTTGTTAATAATAATTTATTAATGTTCTCTCTTTGTCAGCTTTAATTCAGTGTTCAACTGATTTCAAAAATCTGATTTCCAGTCTGGGGGTATTTACTGCATTATATGAGTGAATAGACACAAGTATTTCACCTGAGTTGAAAATCCAGGGCCTTGTAGGGAAATAGAAAGCAAAAACCAACGCAGTGCTGTGCAACATCATTATTTCAATTGTATCCAAGGGAATTAGTACTTCTTTGCAAGTCTAAACTCTCAAAAGAAGTCCTAAATGGCTGAGCACAAAAGTAGTACTTTATCTAATCCCAGGAGTGGAGATACTTTTTAAACTTCAAATATTTAAAAAATATCTAAATTTGTCATATTTTGGTGCTCTTGATAGCTTTTTCAGTGAGATTTTATGCGAGAGAATTTTATGATTTGTGGATTGCTGTTAAGACCCAAAATAAAAAGGTATTTTGTTAAAGGTTAATGAAATTATGAACTGTTAATCCTTGAAAAGTCATCAGAAGATAAATATTCTTTCAAACAACAGCCACATGGATTTGGTTATTTTCTGTTGGAGATCTGAACTGATAATGAAAAGCACTATCAATTACTTTTCAGTAACTACTATTTATTTTGTAACCAAGAAAAACAAATATATATACAAATGGGCACTGGTTTGCTTGAGAAATCTACTGCTATGGTTCAGCCTGGGATGACATTATTCTATTCTGAGGAAGAAAAAAAAGGCGGATTTTTGATGACTCATTCTTTGGAAAAATACAAAAGAAGAACCAGATTTTTTTTTTTATGTTTGGAAAGTGGAGTGGATTTTTTGCCATTGCTGGTAAAGACAAATTGCAATTAGAAAAATAAGCTGTCTTTTTCTCTATGGCAGCCTTAGAGACCAAAGCAAGGGGAAGTGACACTCTTTGATGTAATAATATTTCTGAGAAGGCGTAGATATAGGTAATCAAAAGGAGAAGTGAATACTGAAGGTGCTTCAGTATTTGGCAGATTTTCTCATTTCTGCATTTTATATGATTCATCACCGGCCACCTCATTTCTGTTTTGTCTGTCATTGTTTAAAGTGAGCAAGCAAACAAACAAGCAAATATGAAAGAGTTTCTGAAAGACTCATTTTGCCCCTGTTTGATGGAAATCATAGTGATACACAAAGCAGGTACAGGCCTGTTAGGAGATGGAGAGCAGTTATAGCCTTGTTAAGATGTTAAGTACCAAAAGTCAAACAATTTTTACTGTATATGGGTAGATAAGTAGAAATAATTCACAAATTACAGGTGATAATGTGCAGAGAATGTGAATAATTTACTTCTCTGTTCCACATTATAGGCAATTTTTCTCCCCCTACAATGTAACAGCAGATGTATTTCCCACTTTCTGACTATGAACAACCTAATAATTTAAACTTCAGTAATACCTTTAATTTATTTTATGGTAATATTTAATATTATGATCAGCTTTTTTAGCAGAGTTCTTAAAATCTCTTTAGGTACTTACTTTATTTTCATTATCCTTATTTTGTTATAGTTTCTTTCACTTAAATTTCAAAAAAGTTTAATATATATTCTTTTGTGTAGCATTCATAATATTTCTTAGAATCTTATGAGCACTTAAGTTTTTGTTATAAGAAAAAACCATGGTAATGCAGTAAAAGTAAATAAGTTGTTATGTGAGAAATGAGGAGCCACTGTCACAGGAGAGAGTAGTTTGCAATGAATAATTCATTCAGTGATTTTTTTTTTCTTTTTTGAGATATTTCTGAAAAAAAGATAAATTGCAGTTTCTCAAATTAATTATTTGAAGCTGTTTGCTGAAAAATCCCCATGAAGAAATATAACTTATTCATAATCTCATTGTTGTAAATATTTAGTAGTCAAAATTTGAATTCCAAGATTTTTTGATATCCTGTTACACTGCCTGCTGAAATCAAGAGAAACCATTTCATTGGCATTTGTGAGCATTAGAGTGTGGGCTGGTTGTGTGTTTTATCCCTTCTTTAAGATAAATAGAGATTTCAAGGTCAAGTTTCTGCTACACATGCCTTATTTTTCAGCCTCTACATATATTTACACAAATATCTCTCATGTTTGCTTTACCAGGGGAAATATTGCTGTCAATACAGTTAATTCCTCTCAATTCCATGCCCTAGGCTGCTACTGAAGTTTGAGGACATAATGAGGTATGTTCATTTTAAATTAATATTCATAAATATAAATTTTGGGGTTTATCTGTGGGGGGGGTTTTACTCACCCAGTCATATTTCTAAAGATCAGCATTTCACTTGTGCTATGGAGAGACTACTGAGAAAATTATTGGAATCTGTTCTCTATCATTGTGTGAAGCGTCTGCTGCTATTGCACTTCATTACCACCTAGGGATGTTGCTGTATTTAATGGGATAAATTGACAAAAATGTTAATAAACCTCTGCAGAGAAATTCATCCATCAGCTGAATTTGCCTTTCTAAAATGCCCTTTGTGAAATTACCTGGGGACATACAACACAATTAATATAAAACAGAGACACCAATAAAATTTTAAAAGGCTTTGTTCTACAGAACACTTTTTTTTAAAATAAAGTCTTAAACATATTGTCTGTTTCAAAGTTTGTAAAGAAATTGGACCACAGTGCCAAAGTCCGAAAAGACACAGCCTTTTGCACGTGTTTATAAGAATATTTATAAACTGCATTTTGATGAATGAATGGAACATGGAAAATTAAAATCCTTAAACTTTAAATTAAAATCTGCTTGATTTAAGTGGTCAAAAGCTCTAATTAGGAGAAACGTATCTTAACTGCAATTTAAACAGAGTTGCAGAACTGTTTGAGGCAAAATACGTGCCTTTCCAGTTGAATTGCTCACCAGCAAGAATTAGCTTGGAAACCAAGAACAGAAAATTGCAGCGTACCAGTTGAAGGCAGGGAAAATAGACACCCCCTGAGTGGTATGAGCTAATATCTGTGCAGCTGCCCTCAGGAGCCTGGATCTCAAGTGCTCCATTTCAGAGGTGGTAACAAGGCACCTTGATTACATGACTGCTCGGGACTTCTAAATAAATCTCAGAACTGCTCCAGCTTCAAGGTTACAGAGTTACCTGAAGGACAAAGAAAACTTCCACTGATATAAGAGGTGAAAATATCTGACCATCGTTTCTTTGCTATGTGTTTAGTGAGCTTCTGGGGTAAAGGCCAGATCACCTACCTGCAGCATAAATTAAAAATTCTTCCTGATTTTGAGCCCAAAACACCTAAGAAAAAGGCAGTTTATCTAGCATCTTGTAGAAAAGGATTGTAAGGATGGTGCTATGAGTAAATTTTCAGTTTCACCACCAGAGCTGTGGAAAACAGCATTTCCTTCTGAGGTCCCAGAGCAGTACTCAAAGAGAAGTGTTGAACCCTGCTCTTGTATGAAGACAGACTGAGATTGCTTCCCCCAAACTCCTGCAGTTTGGTTTCATCTGAAAATACAATCTTACAGTATTGGAAAATTATTGTATAATTTTGTCATTTGATTATATAAAATACCTCCAGTGATGATTGAAATGAATGAAGGACTTCTATGAAGAGAAAAATAAGGCTATTCTACATGACAGTAAAAGCTGAAAAATGGCTAAAGGATAGAGTTATTTTCATATTTGTAAGCAAACAAGAAAATTGAGATTTAAAAACACAGTGCTATGCTAGACCTGAAACCTGCATGCAGAATTGCATCTGATAAGTGATGTAAATCCAAGGAGTGTAATATTCACAGCCACTGAAATGTCAGGGACTGATGTGATCCACCTACTCCCTTGTCAATGCATGTGAACACAAACAGAAACTCCTTAAATGTGCTGCAATTAAATATGAAAACGTTTCTTATTCCCCAGTCATTCTGTCAAAACTGTTCGAAAGATGTAACTAGTGGCAAGAATTGCTTTTACGTTTCCTGGGGAAGAGAGAGGAAGAAGCTTATGATGATTTTATTTTACCCCATCTTTTTCTTCCTAAGTAAATGGCAAGGTTTTGAGGAATTATTTCAGTAGAGGGCTTTAAACACAGAGGTTCAGCTTGGTAATTACAGTCCTAACAACAGAAGTTCCCTCTTCTGAAAGGATTTCTGCCGTGTTTCTGTGGCAGGGAAACGAAGGCCAGGAGCTGATCTAAGCTCTGCCAGCTGGCTGGAGGTACTGTCGCCACATGGAGAAGATTTTTGGGCAGGCAGTTACAGCCCATTTTGTGGCACAGTCACAGCCCATTGTAATCCCCTTATCATCTTCCAAATGCAGTGAACAGTTAGCAGACAAAACATATTTCAAGTTCTGCATTTTTAAAATGGATTTTTAAAAGGAGTATTAACAAAATTTATAAAAATATTTGGATGGGAGAAAACCGACGCAGCCCAACGTATTTCTGTGTTACTCATTTTCTCTCTTTGCTCTTAAACCTTACAGGAGCCAACTTTTAGACTGAAGTCTTATGTAAGTGTCCCCCAGGCTCAGACTAGTGAGTTATTTCTATTTCTAATCTGACAGAACAACAAATACTTCTGCAGCACTCTGTAATGCTCCTGTGCTTTTCGTAGCATCTCTGTCATTGTCAGTCTCAAGGAAGAACATAAAGTCCTTTTCTCTTTGTCTGTTCCTTTCAATTCTTTCTTGCCCGTTGCATCTCCCATACTTTATCCATGTTTTTTGGGTTTTTTCTTGCTGATAGTTCCCCCCCACCCCCTCTCTTTTCAGGAACACCGAGAATGTACTTGCTCTCTGCATTCCACCTTGCACTAGATGGGAAAAAAATATAAATTCTGATGGTCAAATTCAGGTTAGTGCAATTTCTACTTCTATCAGGCATTTTCCTAACAGTAAAATTCTTTTTTTTCATACATATAAATATTTGACCTGATATTTGGAATTTCATGTGACCATAAGGCTGAGGCTTTCAGGGGCAGCCATTCAGTCAGTTTTAGTGAGCTGTGAAGTCATTGCAGCACTATCAGCATATAGAGCCAGTCTGGAGTGAAAAAAACCTGCCTCTGCACTCTCTTTCTTGCCCAACACCTGTACAGTATATTCCCTTCAGCATTTGCATGTCTGAATATTTTTTTAATTTAAATTCATCCTATCTTCTTCAGAAATACACGTGCAATTTATCATTGGTCTCTCTGTGGGTGGAATTTTGTTGTTCTTAACACTGTTTAAGAGGAAATGCCGCAGCATATGCTGTAAATTTACCAAATTATGAGAATGTGGAACAAATCTAGAATATGGTATGTGATGGTATATAATGCCATACAATGTCAGCTACTTCAAATGGATTTTAAATTTGGACTACTTAAGTATCAAAACATAAGATCTTCAGGGACCTGTGGGATCCAGATGGTGTTTGATGATCACTTGATATAACAAATATTAAATATTGGTATTTATTTCCAATTATATAAGAAAAAAACCTATGTTAAATCTGAAAAGATAAAATTCTCACCCTGTGTAAAATAGTATGAAGGAAAGCAATTTTTTTTTCCAATCATCTTTTTCACAAAACTATGGGTTTGTTTGTCTGTTTGTTTTCAGGGAATATATTTATTTTCCCATGGTAGATATTTACTTTCAATGTATCTCAATGTTTCAATGTATTTTTCAGATAACTGGAAAGCTGAATCCCTAAATATTTGGGCAAATGAATAGCTTTCATAGTGTGAGGAGTTTCATCAAAATTCCCATCTACTATTTTCAGTCAACAAGTTTATTAATGCAGATAAAAATTACTCTAATACATAAATACACACTTATAGGCTTTTACAAAAACACCACATTTTACAAATGACTAATAGCAAAGAGTACAAATTAAAAACATCTTTATAAAATAACTTCTGGAATCTAAACATAAATTTAAAATTAAGTGACAGCTATTGCTTATTATTTTAAAATAAGGAAAGACTCAAAATGTATGCTATCTTACTACTTTTTTTTTGTGGGTAGTTAACTTTCTGAATCTGTTGAACTGCATTCCAAGAAGAATAGATGACAGGCAGAGTGTAAACATTTTTTAGTTTCTACTGCTCTTAGTAATATTTTTTGGACTCCTTATACCTAATTCAGAATGGATTTCTGACTGCTTTTCCAATGATTTTCTTTCACACACAACTCCTTACCTCAGCAGAAAAGAATGAAGAAAATAAACCAAATTATCCACCCTACCATTGTGGTAAGGGAGAATAAAAAGACGAAAAGGTTTATCCTCCTTCCCCTTTCCATCCAGACCACCTATACAGTTTTCCAATTATACAGGGGCCATTTTAGCTCCTCCCTTGCATCTCTGTGCACTCATTATAGTTCCTATAGTTGTTGTATCAAAGATGTGGAAAATTTTCTATAACTCAGCTTACATTTTCTGCAAAGCCTGCACAAAAAATGGTTTAATGTCTAGAAGAAGCCAAGCATTTATCATGTAAAGTTATTAACATCTTTGTTTGTAAAGGAAGACTTTATTTTTATCCTTTATGAAACAAAGTTTTTGCTGAGGCTGATAAAAATATTTAGAGTAAATTGTGCTCCCTCTGTGCTCAACACCTGATTTCATCTGCTGCACTGCAAGGGATGGCATCTTCTATGTTGTCTTGCAAGAACTGCAAAGCTCAGCCAAAACAGAGCTCAGTTGCTTTGGCAATGAACATCTGGCAAGGTGCTTGTTGGTTCTAGTGCTCTTTTAAATAAAATTAAGGTCACAAACCTCAGTAAAATTTATTTTTGAGTTGTCAGTGACCGGAGCATCTTTAATAATATACTCCCTGTGTCATGCCATAGCATTATAAGTTGTTAGACATTACCTGGATCATTTAAAATATCATCTGGCATAACTGTCCTTTGGCATTTTCCGGGACACTTCAGTGCTAATAGAGAATAGAGTTCTGCCGTAAAGATCAAAATAAGCCCCTTCCAATTGACTGGGTTTGCATAAATTTACCTTTTTTTGTTGTTTTTTTTCTTCTTTTCTCTTGTCTCTGAGAACAGAATGTTGAAGATTAATTCCTGATACTCTTATTTTCATTTAATCTTCTGGTGTTTTTTTATAAACTTCACCTATCTCCCATCTGCTACAAAAAGTGTTTTCGAGCTACCAGATGCCATGACAGAAGCTCAAAGAGAAATGGAAGTTTAACAGAGGCTCAGAACCAGAGATTTGGTTCTGCATGCTCCAACATTAGAGTTAATTCAGTCAGGAATGATGCACAGCTAAATCAGGAAAAGACATCCACATCTCAGTGTGTCATTGTGGCTCCACATACATCGTGATCCTCTTGAATATGTGTGTGTACTTCCTGAACAGTGTGGAAGTAACCTTTTCAATTAATTCAGGAGGAATTTACATTTTCCTGACAGGAGTGAAAGAAAGTGTGATACAGTACATAGAAGTTGAACTGCTAAACATTACTTGACAAAACATAATTTTTTTCATTGCATGAAAAATTACTAGAGGAATATTTGTACTTTTTTTGATGAAAGCTCTAAATTGGTTTCAGGTTTTGGATATAAGCACATCCTTGTCAAAAACTGCTCTTGAATTTGTTTTTCTTCAGGGAAAAATAACTAAACCTATTACAGAAACTGTCCCTTATGCTTCAGGAAGCTCATTTAATAAAGGTTTCAGTGAAGTAAGAGGAAGGCAAATAGGAAAATTACTTTTCTTTGGAGGTGAGTTAATCCTGAGAAATTGAGTTAGAGGAAGAGAATGTAAACTGTGATGGAATTAGTGTGAGACTAATGTGGTTCACGTCAAGTACCATGAAGAAAATTAGAGGTGTTATGCAAAGGAACAAATACCTCCTTCTCTAATGATCAAGGATAATAATGATATGAAACTATGATTAGATCTTGTTGCATCACGAGCTTGTCCTTTTGCAGATGCTGAAATCCAGTTTCAGTTACCTCACCATCACAGCAGTATTTGCCCTAAGTGATGTATGCAGTTAGATTTCAGGGCCTTAGAGAAGGGGCTGGAGCTAGACTAAACACACGGTCAGACCAGTATGATCAATATGTGTGAAGTCCATTTACTATCTCGAAATGGCTGGTTATAAAGACATTGAGACAGTTTACAGTAACAGGTGTCTTCTGACATCTACAGCTTCTGTAGGCAACTTGTTCCAGTACCTCACCATCCTCACAGTAAAGAATTTCCTCCTAACATTTAGTCTGAACCTACCCTCTTTCAGCTGAAAGCCATTCTTCCTCATCCTGCCACTACATGCCCTTGCAAAAGGTCCCTTTTCAGCTCTCTTGTAGCCTCCTTTAGTTACAGGAATGCAGCTATAAGGTCTCTCTGGAGACTTCTATTTGAAAAATCCAAGCTCTCTCAGCCCGTATTTATAGGAGAGGTGTTCCAATCCCCTGATCATCTCTGGCCATCGTCTGGATTTGCTCCAACAGGTCCATGTCATCTTTTTGCTGGGATTCCAGAGCTGGATGCAGCATTCCAGGTGGGGTCTCACCAGAGCAGAGCAGAGGGGTAGAGTCCTCTCTCTTGCCATGCTGGCCACGCCGCTTTGGATGCAGCCCAGGACACGTCTGGCTTTCTGGGATGCAAGTGAACATTGCTGGGCCATGTCCAGCCTCTCATCCGTGAGCACCACCAAGTACTTCTCGGCAGGGCTGCTCTTGATTCATTCTCCATCCAGCCTCTATCTGTGCCTGGGATTGCCCTGACCCCGGTGCAGGATGTTGGACTTGGCCTTGTAAATTTCATTAAGTTCATACAGGTCTACATCTCAACACAGGTCCACTTCTCAAGCCTGGCTTGGTTCCTTTGGATGACTTCTGTTTCCTCCAGTGTGGTGTCATCAGCCAACTTGCTGAGGGTTCACTCAATTCCAGTGTCCATGTCACTGACAAAGATGTTAAACAACACAGGTCTCAACACTGACCCCTGAGGCATGACTTGTCACTGATCTCAGCAAGAATTTTGTTTCAATGGTCCAACAGACACTAGCCAGAAGTAAGCCGTAAAAAACTAAAAAAAAGAAATCCTGGTTTAGATGGCCTGAAGATGATTTTAAAGGGTGTCAGAGGTAATTCAGCACACTAGGATTGACCTTATTAAAAAAAATGAAATTGTCAAAAAATATGAAAGTGTGGACAAGCACAGGACCATTTAATTCCTAGAGATGGAACTTTTCTTAACATACAGTTTGTATTAGGTAAAATTTTGGTCTAGGTCACCGTAATGCACTGCCTCATAAAAACTGCAAATAGAAGATGTCTGATAAGCATGCAGCTCTTGCTTGCTTAGATGATATGTTCTGAGCTCACATTACTTTGATCAAAACTATTATTATAGTAGTCTCTGAAATAGTTTGTGCATTGCACAAATGTCAGAAAGTATGTCACTTATTGATTCTGGACTCCTAGCTGTTTTGCAGAGTTTGGTATTGTTGCTCCTAAGTATAGGTAGATAAGCTAAACCAGCCTTCTCTATATGGAATCTTATCTGAACAGAAAAATACGGTACTTAACACTCTAACTCAAGGTAAAAGTAAGTAATTTTATCTATGAAAAAGTCATAATTGTAACAATAATAATAATATCAAAACTTAATATCTCAACTTTGCTCAGTGGAAAATAGTCAAACAATTTTCCTGAGGCATAATTCCTCCATAATAAAACTAGTTTACAAACAAAAGAGAGACTGAGTATCATAACCCACTGGTTGGGGGTGTGATGTTCATTTTCTCGTCATGCAGAACAAAGACAGTTGTACAGTTGCTATAATTTTGGCAGCCAGCCCACTGTTTTGACTCAAAAGGTATAGGATAATGCACCCTTCTTACAATACATTTCCACAAAAAGCGTTGGCTATAAGCCCTGAATTTTGTACAGTACACTTCTCACCTCCCACAACTCACTCCTCAGAGGTGCTGGCTCACAAACCACCACACGCAACCAAAAGTGCTGGCACACAACACAGCATTACAGAAGCTTCCCAGTCCCATAGCCAAGTATGGAGTGAGGAGTAGGTTATGGCCACTGTGTTTAGCCCAGACAAAGCAAGGGAAGAAAACACAGAGTATCACCAGTCCTCAGGTCTTGCACTGGTCCTGCCACATGGATGGTCCAGAGCTGGGGCAAACAAAGAAAAAAAAAAAAAGGGAAAAACAGGAGGAAGAAAGAGCAAAGTAGTAGAGCCAGGGGTAAAAAAGAGAGAGATGGGATGTGGTGTGCCTCCCTTTTACAGTTAACTTGGTGCACGCCTCTCACGCAAACTAGATTTTTCACACTGTTTTGTTGGAAACTCAATAATGTCCCTCAATTATTTGTTGTATCTCTGGACAGTTTAAGTTTTTTAACATTTTGTGCATGCCCTTGTATCCTTGAGGCAAAATAAGAGGAACAACTGGCCCCTTTGTAGAAGAGAAACAGGAAAACCTATTGGTCCAGGTACTGAACCATTTGACTGAGAGCGTTCAAGAAAAACTAGATCATCTGGGAGCATCTCAATCTCATTTAATGAGTTTTCTGGTGACTGGCTACTACTGTGCTCATTTTCCTGCAGCAGTTTGGTTTTATTGCTACCGACAAAGCATTGCCATTTTATCCACTGATATTCTGCCTCATTGTTGAAAAGGATCTGATACAGACAAAATCTGTAATTTCTGAAAAAACAAAAATTGTGATGACCAAGCATTTCTTATCTGAAAAGCTGTCTGTAACTTTCATGAACAACTACACAAATAGTCAGGGCAGTTCTATAAGTTTTACTGTGGAATTTTTGTCAATGGCTTATTTTGAGATTGTACTGTAAATGTTTTCATTGAAGTATGGAACGAGTTAAAAGTGAACTGCAATTGATTTTGAATAATATATACGTATAATGGAAAGAAAAACTGAAACACTGAACTCCTGAAGAATAATGATGGTTCTGCCACTGACTTCAAGTGAATTCATATTGCGCTTGAATATTTTCTGCACCATTTAGGGACCATTTTGGACAAAACCAGTCTGCATCCACAGTTCTTGACAGGCGCATTTAAGTGAAAATTAATCAATTCATTAAGCCAGAGTTTAAAATGTGGTTACAAATGTATTTGATGCTAGTAAGTGAATATGCACAGACTCAAATAAGAACTTTCCTTCAAAATTTTACGATTTTGCTATAGAGATTTAAAACAAACCTTTTATCATACATATAAGGTTCTCTCAAAAGTTATATACATCTCTTTGCTTGAAGAACTAAATCATGATTATTCCATTCTAAAATGCTAGAGGTGAAGTATCAGTGAGGAAACTGGTATAGCAAGATCTTTCTCAGAAATTCTGGAGGAAAATGTGTGAGACAGAGCAAATCTCATTCTGAAATGGAAAACAAGGATGACCTTATTTTAATGATTTGCCTGGAAAACAATAACAAGAAAAAGTATTCAAACTTAGCTATATTTTGGAAGTGAGAAGAAAAAAATACTCTCTGTGCACAGTAGGAAGTTTCTCTGCCTTTCATATTTCTAATTCCAGGCAGCATGTTATCTGCTCCAAGGAGCAAGAAAACAAATGCCAAGCTTTAATCAGAATTATATTGGCTGTGTAGGGACTTTCAGATCATTTGCCCATTCCTAACAATGTCATGCAGATTTCCTTCAGAATATCAATGCAGAGGCCTTTGCCCTTGCTGTGAAGAAAAGGTTGCAAAATACTGAAGATGAGCAGCAAGTCTGTTTGAGGTGAACATTTCTTTTTGTGATGGGGAGAGGAAGAAAGGGTAAAAGTTCTGCTCTAATTTAATTCCTCAATGAAACTAAGAACTAGAATCCCTGCAGTGTAGCACTAACCTTTTCTCTGGTGTCCAGCATTTTTTTTCCTTAAGTACATCTTGAATAATGCTGTAGACTTATGGCTGCCTGAGGGTTGGCTTAGAGGCCATTAATAAGACATACTGTATTGAATTTATGGACCTTACACATCTACCTTGATCAAAAATCTTTTTTCCAGAAAGTAGAGCCCAATCTTTCAATAAGAAATGTTAGATCATTCCGAAATTTGTTTATTTCTTTACAGAAAATGATAACTTTTATCTACTTAACTGTTAAAAACTTAAAGAAACATTTTTTTCTGCTTCCTTTTTTCCCAGTGTCCCTAAAATCATTGGTCTTCCTTTTCTTATTCTGTGACGGAATAATAAAATATGCCCAGGAACAGGTAGTCTTCAATGGAGGTAAGATACACTTTGACCACCACATTATTTGGACAGTAAGGAAGATGGAGAAAACATGACAAGGGAAATAGCTCTGCTTTTATATCCTCTGGTTATGAAGAAAAAGGTAATTGTTTTGGATACATCTGAAAGCCAGTGCTGTGTCTCACCTTTCCTTATTCTTTTGGCCAAAACTTGTTCTAATTAGTTTATTTTTAAATGTCTCTTACATAGCTATTTAATTTCTGTCACTATTACTATGGTTTTAATAAATTATTATCACTGACAGGTGTTAGCAAACATGATGTAATAATAGGATATAATTGTATCTTTCATCTATGTTAATTTTACAAAGTTTTCTTGAAAGACATATGCTCTGCCTGGTAGTTGAGCTTGCATGTTCTTATCAGAACCCCTTCCATTCTGAATTCGTCTTTCCTGGACATGACTAAGTTGGTCTAGAAATTCTGGAGATTTCATCATGGCCTTTTACTACAAATACTATGACAGAAACATATATCAGAGACCACATTATATAATTAAATATTTATAATTGTTTTACAAGCAACTACTTGTATTTTTCTAATTTTTAAAATTTCTAATTTGCAATGTATGTTCTGGTACCAGTTTAACACTGTGTTTATCCTTCATGCTGTTCTTTTCTACTGCCTTCTTGATCATCCCTTCCTGGTTCTTCTAAATCCTCAGTTCTCTCTGTAATAGGACTTCATGATATATTCGGTCCAAATGTCTTCACATGCTAGATTTGTACTTTTGTTTATCTTTCTATTTAATTTTCTCTTACAAACCCTTTCTAATGTGCATATTCAGCCTCCAATCCCTTCCTCTTTCAGAGATTTTTTTTCAAAGAAATATATTATTCTTCTTATCAAAGAATAGCCAAGCTTTTTAATGATTGTTCTTTAATCTATGTTTTTGAAAACATAATATCTTCCCAAGTGAAAAAATACCTACTGTTTAAACTACCACAGGCCTGCTTTACGCATAATGACACATGGTCCCATCTTGTTGTAGCTGGACTATTTCTATGGGTAGTGTAATTTTATTCTTGCATTTCGAATAGATGACTGCATATTAGAAGGATGATTCAAATATTTGCAAATAAACATTGGCTTAAAAAGAGCAATGAATGAATACTTAAGGTTAGCTCTGCTTCCTATGGGAAATGTTACTGTTTCTGTTGTATTTAATGATTCTGGATCAATAGGATAACTCTCTCTTCCAAACTTGTAAGAGGTTGACAACTTGCTGTTTCACAGGATATTACTAGAGTTGTTAATAACTGGGATTAAATGTTTGAGTGCATGATCCCAGAATAACAGAATTAACTAGACTGTAAAAGAGCTTTGAGGTCATTGATTCCAACTTCTGACCTAACACCATCTTGTCAACTAGACACATGATGTGTTAGGATTTCATATTATGAGCTAAGAATATTAGAAAATAATTTCAGATCAAGTTTTTCACCTCTTCCTCTTTCCTTTTGGTGTATGCTAATAACCAATTGCTCCAAATCCTTCCAATGTGAAGCCTGCCCTGTACATCTAGTTTAACTATTTAACTGTGCCTTTAGAGGGCAATAGTCAGTTTCTTCATTACGTGATGCATGTAAGCATACATACAAGATTACACCGGCTTTTTTGCCCCCATTATATAAGGGATATTAGACATCACATATCCATATTCTTGTTCAGAACCCTGCCTACATTGCCTAATCAATGGTGAAGAACTGATACGCTGCAGGAGAAAAAAAACCATACAGTCAAGGAACCAACAAAGCTAGAATGCATGCTAGCTCAGTCTATCATCCTTCACCACTTGCAGTGAAGTAAATTCACAAGAGAGAGAAAGATGTACCATTGCGAGAGACAGTGAGATAATTCTTCTGAAACTGCCAAGAAACTCCGTGTTGGAGACTCTTTATGTCTTCCCAGGTCAGTGTAACTTAAGTTAGGGGCAGAAAAGCAAACCTGTATTATGGATGTCTCCTTTCTGCTGAATGGATGTTTTTTAGAAGACTTCTTAACAGTTGTGCTAGCTTCTTTATTTCTTTTATTTTTGCTTTTATTTATTTTATGAGTTGTTCAGCATTTAAATGTTCCTAATAGGGTCTCTAATACCCTCTAAAATAATAGGAGACTGGTATGACTAGTCTGTGTCAACTTAATCAAGTTCTAAGTACCCTTTTCTCAACATCTTTGCAGATAGGGCAAGCAGAGAAGAAAATTTGAATAAGTCCAGCTGGACACAGGGACTTTTCAAAAATCCATTTTTATAAACAGCTCTACAAAGTAACTTGAATAGGAAAGCAATGTAGGCACATATGTGCAATGAATGGCTCAAAGGACAGAAAAGTCATGAAAGTTGAAAAGACTTGGCAGAAAACTAGCCTTGAAATTCAAGTTTCCAAACAACTGTGAAATTCTGATATTTGGTAGAATTGTATTTCAGAAGTTTTATAAATACTGCTCTTAATTTTCAAAAAAAAATGCCTGAGAAACAAAGTAAATTCCCTTTTCAATGCTTAAAAAAATTAAGACATAGGTAAAATACAGTCTCTACTTGTGAAAATATGTATGTATGTGGATACTTTGTGCAACAAATAGGGACATGAAACATTAACAAGGGAAAAAAAAAGGGTAGTACTACTCTTTTTGGAAAAGGAATCAGTTCCTTCATTCATACAATATCTCATCTTCTACTTTTCCTCTAAATCACAAGTTTCATACAGCTGTGTTTCTCAAATAAATATTTCTGGTTTTGGAATTAATTAAAAAAGTAAAAAAAAGGTAGTCCTTGAAAATGCAGTGGTATTTTATTTCTATTAAACAACACATAATAGGTTTCACGGAGCTATTCAGAATATTTGAAATATGCAATTCATACTTTTTTTGGTTTGTTTTTATTTTCTTAGCTTGTGCTATCACAATTCTCTAATAAATGGTGTGTGGCACAGAAATATCTTACCTAGAAGACATTGAGCTATCTTGGGAAATGCAATGCCATGTTGGAGAAAAGGTTTTGTGTGGACTAATTTGCTTTAGCTATGTTGTGCTGAAATGGCTAGACTTCTCCTAGAAATATTTATATCACATGTCATTGCACTACAGAGACCTTCTTTCAATTGAAAATAAAAGAGACAATTCTCATTGTCATGGCAATCCTGTCTGAGTGTTTCTCAAGAGGAATTAGACATTTAAATAAGTTCTTACGTGTCATCTTTGTGGACTTGGACCTTGGCCTCCTTAATTTGTTTTCTAATTACAGTTTCACTGAGGATACTTGGCACTAGACATAAACACACGAAGTATTAAACTTGTCAGTGGCCTGCCAAACATATCTCTGATTGATCAGGTAAGAAACTAAAGGAGTTATAAGAAAATTGAACAATGTTTCATACTAAAATACATGTTGTTCCCCTTAATACATTCTTAAAGGTTATCTGTCTGAGTATCCTTAAAGCACGTTTTCCTTTCCTCTTCACACTTGTTTTTTTTTCTATAAGATGCAGTTTGTTGTAAGAAAAAAATTGTTCCAATTTGTTAGCTTTTATTGTTTCAGAACAGAGAAGAGTTTTCCTGTGTTTTAAATCACAAAAAGCTCAAACCTACAAATATTTCCATTATTTGCAAAGACAAATAAATTTGAGTAAATTAGTTGTGTGTAATAGAATTTACAGGTAAAAAATTATATATTAAATTGAATAAATTTCTATTTTTGTTGGTTTTTTTTTCCACTGAAAATTGATATTATTGCATTTTCAAACTGGTCTACAACAAACACTTTTTTTGTTCCCAGTCACAACTTTTATGTTAGCCTTACACATTAGAAGTACAGTTCAAGATATTTATAAGTATTTTTCATTTTACTGGAGTAGACCATAGTGGCACTCCTATGCTGCATTCTGTGTTATGTTTTGCTTGTGTTTTCTGATAGAACATTGCTAGATGACTACCACCACCGTTAGTTATTCTGCTTTCCTGATCTGCCCAGTCTGATTTTTATTCCACTGCTTTCTATCAGGCCAGAGAGCAGAGTTTCTGTCAAAGGAACGTACTTAATCTGGCACGTGCTTCCAAACTGTAGGAGTTGTCTCTTCTTTCTCACATCAGTGGGAGATTGAGGTTTCTTTCCTGTCCTTTTCCTTACTAGGTCTTTTTGGGTGCTCGTTGTATTTCAGGAATTGTTTTATCAGTGGATTGCATGCAGCTGTGATAACTGTGCTTTAACCCCAGCCAGGAACTAATCCCTACACAGCTCACTACTCTCTGGTGAGATGAGGGAGAGAACCAGAAGAGAGAAAGTGAGAAAATTCATGTTTTCTAATAAAGACCATTTAATAGGTTAAGCAAAAGCTGTGTATGCAAGCAAAGCAAAATTAGGAATTCATTCACCACTTCCCATGGGCAGACAGGGGTTCCATTCCTGAGAAACAAGGACTCCATCACCTGTAACGGCGACTTGGGAAGATAAACAGCATCCTAAATGTTCTCCCCTTCCTTTTTCTTCATTTTCGTCCTCCAGATCTATATGCTGAACATGAAGCCCTACAGTATGGAATGTCCCTTTGGTCAGCTGGGGTCAGCTGTCCCACCTGTGTCCCTTCCCAGCTCCTTGTGCACACCCAGCCCACTCACTGGTGGGGCAGTAGGAGAAGCAGAAAAGGCCTTAACTCTGTGTAAGTGCTGCTCAGCAGTAAGTAACTAAAACCATCACTGTGCTATTGACCCTGCTCGCAGCACAAAATGAAAACACAGCCCCATACCATCTATGTGAAGAAAATTACCCTAGCCAAAACCAGCACAATGGTGTTGATGTAGCCCAAAAGCCCTGCCTTAAGCTGTTTTCCAGGCTTTTTTTATCTGAAATCACAGTAATGTTCTCTCAGAAATCTTCTGCAAATCCGTGGATTTTGTATATACAGAGTGTATTAGAGGTATCAATCCAGTGTTTCCCTGGCTTTGACAAGTCTCTGCTTTCCAACAAAACTTCCCTGTAATTCAGTGAGAACTTCCTCTAAAACTGAAAGGATTTACTCTGTGAACACTCAGAGATATGTTTTGGACCTGGAACTACAAAGAATTTGTATTAAAGGCCATGGTAGTCAAATAAAATTTTTCTTATATGGTAGGGAAGATCCAAGTGGTTGAGAAGGATAAGTTTTGAATTAAAAGAGGATTTTACAAGTGAAGATATGGTCTCAAAGTAACATGATGAAATTCAATAAGGATAAGTATTATATCTTTTAAGTCAACCTTGTCTCCTGTCCTCAGTAAATACCAAATTTAAAACAGACAGGAAAATCCTGCTAGGAGAGGGCAAATAGCTGATCTTGTGTTTTATCTATTCAAATATGGTATTTGAGCCAAAATGACTTAGTTGCAAATATGACAAATATCATCAAGGCCATTTTTAAGTAAAGAGAAATAATTTTTTTGTTAGTTGTCTGCCTTAGAATTACCGTGTCAACATTTCTAATAGAGATGTTTACAAGGAATTTTTCCTAGGATGACAGAACAAGAGAGATAGAAATAGGTGAGGTTAGAGGAAACACAATATTAATCTTCACATAGTAAACTGTTACCGTGTTTATGAAGTATTTGTAAATACAAAGAATTTTTCTTATCATCAAGATATAATTACCTTGACCTATTGAAGAAATTATTAATTTTAGAAACTGGGGGAAAATACCTGCTTGCAAGGACAGCTAAATAATAGAACAGACTACTTTATGAGGTTTCAAAAAGTAGATAAGATAGAGATATTTTTTACAGGCTAAAACAGAGGACTGGTTGGAATGCTTCATAATGGCATCTCAAACTCCATGAAATACAGTTTCTATGTATATTCCAATCACTAATGCCAATGGTAGTTTCATCACCAGTTTCAACGATTAAGTAATCTAAATGCAATTAAAAGTCTCCTCTGCATGCCAGCGAGATACAAAGCAGCTACCTATCATTATCTTCCTTTTACAGATGGAGAAATCAAAGTAAAGGATGGAAGACAATAAATGACTGCAAGACAGCAAAATATGATTTTCTGGAACTCAGAATTCAGTCACATTGCTTTCTTCTATGAGTAAGAGTGAGTGACTCTTAACTATGCAATTTAAGGGACTTGGGATATATTTAATCATAAATTTAATCATAAACTCCCTTAAATGTATGAAAGGTTAAAAGATATGAAGATATAAACCAAAAATACTGCTTTCTTTAAACCTCCCTGGAGCTATTCTTCTAACTTCTCCGGAGGCTTTTGAAAGTCCCACTTAATAATAATAATTGAAGAGGGCAGCAATGTGTTTTAAGAAAATGTTTTGAAAAATGTACTCCTACATTTATGGCACTAAAAATCTGTATTTTTGAAAGCTAAAGTAGGGAAAGAATAGCCGAGACGACATCTCTTGTCCACATTTGGGAATTCAAATGAAAAATATACTGCTTTGCCAGTGGTAGAGTTTTATAGAGAATGTTTTGTTTACTGCTTGGAAAACTGATGATTTGACTGAGTCAACAAGATGCCCAAATAATACTCCACAGTTTGCACCTGCTTGTCTTGTTTTGATGAATGTGAAACAATGCAGATTAAACATGACCAGGTGTAATGCAGGAACACATATGCTCAAACATTCTGTTTTTCTTATTCTTCATTCCTCCTTTCCTCCTTAAATCAGTTTTCACAAGCATTTTTTTAAGAAACCTGACAGAAGGGTTCAGAGCCCTTTCACTCTGATAATTGTGCATCACTGTAAGCTCTCCATCCTTCTTTCCTTCATTTTACTGGTCTAAATTATTTGCTCAAAATACTGCTTCTTTATGTGACTGCAAAGAACATGATACTTTCTTGCCTCTGTACTGAAGAGCTAATAATGAAAAAATATTGTGTGTGTGTTTGGCAACTAGAAGACCCTAGAGAAATCTGAAGAGCTCTTTCCAGAAGCATCTCGTTATTACCGAGAAACTTTATAATTTTTAACTTACCCTAAGGTTTTTCTTTCTCTTTTGCATGTTTGTTTGTGTGTGCACGGATTTTCTTTTTGAACTCCAGATTAATTTTGGTATATTTTTCATTAAGTATAGTGATAAAGAATGTGCCAAAACCAGTACCTCCAACAGAAAGCAACAATCTTTGTCTTCCCAGTTTTAAATATAATTTTTCCTTCTGGGGTCAACAACCTGTGTCTATAGGAACAGATTTCTCTCCAAGCATTCACTTTTTACTAATGAATTAATTAATAAAAAACAGGCTTCTCTACATTAGGAACGTAGATGCTATGTCCAGCTCATTGATGGACTGGAGTTGTTCAGAGAGTTGAGGTGCAAGATTAAGCTCTAGTTAGGTGTTTATTACTGTTGAGATATGCACATGTATACACGTGGAATGCAGTCTTGGGGGAAAAAAGGAATATAAAGGAAACAAGTGCATCCATATATTTTATCTGGACCAGTGCTAAATACTCCATGGGTAGAAAAAGAAGACACCGAACAGGAAATTTATTAAGAAAAAAATTATTGTTAAAATAGGTGTGAGGAATTTGTATTTATTACTGACAGTTGAAATCTACACTAAAATTTAGAATTCCTTGGCTCTGTCACATCCCTGGAAAGAAAGGAATGGGAATGTCTCTATCATGAGAACTCCATTTTCATTCATCAGGTATGCAGTAAACATTCAGCCTCAGTGGAAAATTTGAAAAAAAAATCATCTTATTAAAAAGTTATTCCTATGTATTAATGCATGTATAAACAAACAGATGCTTAATATATTTACAACTGTATCTACAAAAACAGAGGCTGCTAAAAAATGGAGCTGCAGTCTTTTTGCTACTTACATCAACCAAGAATAATGTGCAAAACTCAAACTTCACATCAAAATGAGACAAGAAATTCTGTGCTTTTAATTTGAAAACCCCCGACTGTAACATGAAGGTTATGTGGACTCTAGCAGCTTAATTTGAATCCACATCCAATTGTAACAACAGGAGTCTCTCCATTAGTGACAAAAGTAATTAAATCACTCATAGAATCATCAAATAGCCTGGGCTGGAAAGGACCCTCAAGGATCATCAAAGCTCGACTCCTGCACAGGATGGCCCCAAAAGTCACACTCTGTGCCTGAGAGAATTTTCCAAACACTTAAGCTCTGTCAGGCTTGGGACTGTGATCACTTCCTTGGGAAGCCTGTTACAGTGCCCAAACATCCTCTGAGTGAAGAAACTTGTCTTAATATCCAACCTAAACCTCCCCTGACACAGCTTCACGATGTTTCCTTGGGTCCTGTCACTGGTCTCCAAGTGAAGAGATCAGTGTCTCCCCCTCCTCTTCCCCTCACTAGGAAGTTGTGACTGCAATGAAGTCCCCCCTCAGTCTCCTCTTCTCCAGGCTGAACAGACCAAGAGAGCTCAGCTGCTCCTCATATGGTTTCCCCTCCAGATGCTGATAGCTTTATGACACCCAGAACTGCCCTCAGCACTCGAGGTGAGGCTGCCTCAGTGAAGAACAGAGCAGGAAAATCGCCTCCTTTGCCCAGCTGGAAATGCTCTGCTTGATATTATTGGTGAATTGGAGGAGGCAGTGGTGGGCACACTCATCAAGTGTGTAGATAAAACCAAACTGAGGGGAGACAAGTTGATGTGCTTAGGGGTAGGGACACATCTAAAGAAGCCTGGACAAGCTTGTGGGTGTATAGGAATCTTGTAAATTTGAGCAAGGGCAAACATGAAGTGCTAGTCATAGGGCAGAAGAATTCCTGTATTGGCAACAGATTGCAAAGAGGCAGGCTGGAAGCACTCTGAGAAATCTGTGGTGAGCAGCAAAATGAACCTGAGCCAGCAAAGGGGGCCGGCAGCTCCCTGGTCTATATGAACAGGACTATGGCCAGGAGATACAGGCAGCAATTTATCCTCTACTCATTAGGCCAAATCCACAATACTTTGTACAGTTTTTGTCCTCTGATAAGAAGAAAGGCATCAACAAATTAGAGCGTATTCAGGAGAGGATCCTTAGGGTGCAGACAGTGGGAGAACTTGCCCTGTGTGGTCAAGCTGAGAGACAAGACCTGGAGCGAGGATGGCCTTAAGAGCTGCCTCCCAAATCCTTTCAGGCATATTATCAAGGAGATGGAGCCTGATCTTTCTCAGTTGTGTGGTGGGAGGAAGAAGGACAATGGTCACAAGCTTGGCCAAAAGACGTTCATGTTGGATGCAAGGAGAAATTTCTTCACCTTAAGGACAGCTCAGCAGTAGGTCAGGCTGCCCAAACAGGCTGCAGTTTTAGAGGTTTTCAACATCCACTGTGACAAACTCAGAGCAACTAGGTCCCTGAGCAACCAGGTCTGAACTCAGAGCTGGCCCTGCTGTGAACAGGAGCTCACAAACTCCCTTCCAGTTTGAATTTACTGTGGTTCCATGATTCTATGGAAATCCTGTTTCCTGAGCAGAACAATGCAGATGCTACAAATAAATGTGAAAGCTGTGTTTTTGTGAGATTTTGTCCAAGAAGTTGCACAAGGGTTAAGAATTAGACTTCGAAGAACTTTGCATTTTGGCTTTGTAGGAAAAGATCTTTCTCCTATAAAGAATATTACACATAGACATTTATGGGGAAATTTTTAGTTTGTTTATTTTTCTTCTTGAAACATGAAAAAGAGGAAATCAGCTTGTGGCTGCTTTTCTGTGGACAAGTTTCTGCTGTTATTTTTGTTAAGACTTAGTAGCAGGAGGTAACAAAACTGAGGATCAAAGGTACAGTTAACTATAACAAGCAAAAATCCTGGGGAAAGAGAGTCAGTGTGGCTAAACCTTTAGAGAACTAACTTCAGCCTTAATTATTGCAAACCACAGCAATAAAGACTTTCTTTCTTTCTTTCTACTAAAACCATGTCTTTATTTACTCTTGTTTCTGTTTTGTAGTTTCAAATTCCCTTACAATTCTTTCTAGAGAGAGACTGTTCCTCACTGAGGTCTCATAACATTTGTTTACGGAACTTTTTTCTTGGATTTTATGCCAGAAGTCTAAGAACTATGCCCAGAGGTGAAAGTGATAGCAGTGACCATAAAGCCCCTTTGCTAGTCAGAGAGACATGGTAGGCTTCTGTTTTGGCAAGTATCTTCCTCTAACCTATTTTTTTTTTTCTCTATTTTTTAACAAAACAAAGCAGAGTCTCTTAGGAGGTATCATTTAATTTGATACTGAAGAAGTGTCTATTTTATTATCTTTTATGCAGGCAGACACTGTAGGCAACCTGTGCCTGACAGAACTGAACACAGTTCTGTTCCTTTCCTGAAGGCAACAAGACTCAGTGAAGATCCCCTGCTCTAAGCTGTCCACTGAACATCATCTGTCTGCATTGAAAGAGAAGGCAAATAAATACTATAACCCAGAGATTTCATTTAATGCTTACTTTAAAATCACTTCACAAAACTATTGTTACTTTGAGGTTTGTTTATCCAAAGTGAGGGCAAGGTCTGTAAAACCAAGAGTCTGAAATTCCTATGTATCACCTTTTCTGTTGATTGAAGGAAAACAATTATATACTTCTTGTTCACTCACATTCTAATTAATCCCCAGTACACTTGCTCTCTTTCTCACTCTTGGTTTGCAGGTTAGCTGATTTTTGGACCATTTGATATGCAAATCAAGGACAAACATATCCACAGGTTTTGTGCCTGTTGAGAGTCAGATCTTTTGGCATCATGCTTGGAAAACTGGTAACCAAGCAGGCAGATTTCTGAAAGCAAAAGTTGAAGTAATAATAATTTATTAGTATGATCACTTTCTTCAGGATTTCTTTATCTTGCAGAAGGATAAAGAGCAAAAAAAAATTGTCTCAAAAATTTATGTTGACAGAACTGTATTGAATTTCAAGTATAATCATACTTTGAAAAATTATTCTGTGTTGATAAAAAAAGATAAAACACATGTGCCATTTTCATTATCTTAGCCCATATGAGTTCCTATCTAGATGTTCTATTGGCACTGTGAAAATTTAGTTTCCAGTAATAATACAATCATTAGAATCATCTGATGCGACTTCAGTGAAAATATTGATAAACATCTGGCTAATAGGAAATGTAAATGAGATTGTTAAATAAAATTAAACCAAAAAAAGTCACAAAAATCTCTGAGAAATTGGGATGAAAAATAGACGCCATAAAACATAAAAGATATGTTTTATTTGTTCCAGAGTTGTATCTTCAGTCAGCCATTGCCTATCTATAGATCACATTGAATGTAAACATGATAAATAAGGTAAAGGATTACAGCTTTTTTTTGAAAGCAAATTTATACTGTTTATTGAGTATATATTTTTATTTCTTATAATAGTTTCATAGTAGTATCTTGGAGATTAGCAAAAAGAATTTCTTCTAACTGGAGGCATTAAGTCCCATTATAATCTGATGGTCAATAAAGTTTTTTGGATATTATCTTGTCAGTTTAAAGCCAGAGCCTTGATATATATATATATACATTTTTTTTTTTTAAATCAGCTCATTGAGTCTGCAGGAAGTCTAAACCTTGATATGCTGGTTTGTTTAACCGCAGACTAAATACTCTGCTCTTCCATGATTCATGTATTGACAGTGCTTTCTTCCACAGGAACAAGGATAGGCTACATTGCAATACCAAGTGTCTTCTGCTTGCCCAAAACGCCTTTTTTCACTGCTTTCCCATGCACATCCATGTGGAACATAATGTTGAAAGATAGCTAATGATGTGAAGTCCCCAGACCTGGTTGGGTTCCTCAGTACTGCCACTGTCAGCACCTTTAGTAGGGGTTGTATCTCCCCTGTTACAGCAAAGCTGGATAAACACTCCTGATTGAACCAGTTAGTTAAAATCTGAGCCTTTACCCATCTTCTTGGGCAGGCTGTAAAGGCTGCTCTGAACTCCAAGCAAGTTCCACTTCAGGCAGATCTGCTCAATCTGCAGAGGAAATGTGTCTACTGCAGATTTTGCCAAACACTTTAATGACACTTATGAAAGTCCCATCTTGGGAATCTGGGCACTTTGTGTCACAGTGTATTTACAGGCCCTGACACTGACAAATATGGTGCACACATATATCACATTATATATATATATATATGTATATGTATAAAAGCGTAGGTTGGTAGGACTTCCAGGAATAAACTAGGTTTTTAGATTTGTATTCCAGTTAATTTATTGTCTTAAATACTTTGGGATAGAAAGCAACGGGAATCACAGCAGTGCAGAGATTTTAGTTTATAAATAAAGGTCAGAGAAGAATATCTGATTTTACAAAGCCTTTGAATGTGAACACTTTGATTTGATGAAAGACGGAAAAAATCTTTTTCCTCAGGACTCACATAATAATACATACTTGTTATTAGTGAATCTTCATTAATTCAAACCATATTCTCTGAAGATTCCAGATTGAAATTTATTTAATCATAAGTACCTATAAATTTTTCATGTCCAGTACGCAACATAATACTTATAGAGTAAATAACAAATGCTAATGAGGCAGTAGCCATCTATCCACCCCACACACTGATATTATTAAGCTGCAAAATAGGTAATAAAAAGTTATTTTATTTCAAGTACCATATTTTTGAGAAAAGCCATGTAAATGTTGATGCATGGTGAATTAAAGTAAATTAATCTGATTATATGAGTGAATTGAACAAGCTGTGCAATATAAATATTTTAATCACTGCTTGATCCAGAAGTACCTTATTTACAAATGAGCAATTACTTCTTACCTCATGGGAGTTGTCTTTAATTATGAGGCAGTCTAGTTGGTGCTATACAAAATGTACATGTAAATATCAAATATCAGGCCCTTGAATATGTCATTTGTAATACGAACAGCATTTCATATCCCTTTGTGCAACCCTGTTTTGGTTTTACACTAGTGATTTTATTTGTTGTGTTTTTACCTGAGCAGACCAGTCATTATGAAGCTTTCATTTAATCTGTGGACATAGAAATACTTCCCAGAGGAAGTTTTAATGTAGGTCTATTAAATTTTAGCCTAAACTTGTATTCCTCAATTCCTCATAGACCAGCCTGCCAGTGCTTTTGGCCTTAGGACTAGAGGTTAAAAACAAAGTTCTGATATAAAAGTGAATTATTATGTGTTGTTGGTCACATGTGAGATATGTATGCCACTAATCCTACTAAAAGCTTGCACAGCCCATGTTCCCATTACTAGAGCAAAGGATATTGGCATCTATGGATGGAATGATGCATGCAAAAGGAGACCAAAGAATTTTGTGCAGCACACTATGGTGCACTGCTGTGGGAATTCTTTATTTGTAGGGTAGGAAGTAGTAGCCTTCCTAACCCAACAGACTAGTTAGTTTCAGTAAGTGTCATTTATGTACTGCATTTGTTGTCTTGATGAAAATTAAGGAGTTGTGCTCACTTGCTGCTGATTATTTCACTTCTGTTCAGCCTGCACTGGAAATGCAAAAATAATAGGCTGAGAACCTTGGAGACAGAATTGTTTGTGTTCCAATTATTAATTTTTCCTAAAAGGAGGCAATCAGAGTTTCTACTGTGACACACATATAAAACACCAATTTTATATAATGTAAGAGTGAAACTCAGATGTGCTTTTGAGACAACACTTTAGTCCACATAGCATTTCAATTTTATATAAAATATATTTGAATAGACTTATTCGTATGCAAACAGTATGTATACTTTGGGGGGGGAAAGTTTCACTGGGTCATTTCAGAGAAGTGTTATTCATTGTATGTCTTCCTGTTATTAAAAAAAAAGAAAGTGAAACAGAAAACTGAGTGATCTGATAAAAAATATGTGGTACGGTGAAATATGTTCTGGTTTTGCTACCTTTCCAGCAAATGTCAATTAAGCATAAAAAATCATTTTTTTCAAACATCACCAGAGATTATAATTACCACAAATCTATCTTTTATGCAACTCTAAATTTCCATAATGTACCCTTACTGACAGTGACAGGAGCAAGAATGTCATTATTTGTATCAATGGATGAGGAAGAGTCCTTAGAATTATTTCCCATGTACTTCACTGAATTTACTGCTTCTGCCACAAACCCCAATTGTTTCCTGAGATATTTATTTTCAAGATTCTGACTTTGATTTTACTCTAGTGATATCCTTTGAGGAATCTTCTTCATTTCCTTCTTTCTGCCTCAATCTTCAATTGAAGAAATACTGCTTTTTTAAGCACATGGCTCTTTTGAGATGCAGATGGGTGACAAATGGTAGTTTCTAAATTGATCTTTGTGTCTTTGGGATTTCTGTTTGGCTGGGGTCCATTCAAAGATTTCCATCATATTGTTTTGTAGAAATGAGATATGCAAACCTCTGAAATATAAATCAGGGTGTTAATATTACCTCTGGGAGCCATTCTGTGAGAGGAGTACATGTTTTTACAAGGGATCAGAGCAAGAGAATGGACAGCACTAAAAGTAGATGGGAATGGACAAGGAAAATGGAAAATGCAGAACGGGCACAGTCTCGCTTTCACACATCCTGCTCTCTTGTAAACATGATATGTTTATAAACACTAATGAAATTTCCCATAAAACTGATATGAAAAGATTTAAGCTCATTAATGAGGAAAAGCTGGCAAACAAAAATGTAAACAAATGAGTTTCCAACTGAACATTTGTGTTCCTAAATTAATGCCTTTAAAAGGCCTGCCTCCATTTCCCTCTATAAAATAAATACACTTGGAATATGCAGTTAAAAGTCCAAAGGACTATCTAATTCATAGATTATAATTATCAATATTAATAGATTTAAAACCAGTATATCTCTCTTTAATCTGTTTAATTGAAAACTATTCTCATTAAATAGGAAAGATTTTATTTTTCTTATTGCTTGTAATGTCATCAGTAGTCTTACCATTATTATTTATTAAGCTGCAACATAAAACTTCGAAACTGTCTACTTGTCTTGTTTGGAAAGACAGGTGTCTGCTAGAGAAGACAGGAGCCTCCCTTGGAATGGAGAATGTAAACCCCCTCTCTCTTGAATTATTGTAATTTTGAAATTAAGGGGGCTCTCAGGCAAAGATATGGGAATAGAAATAACAGTTCTTTGCTAGTGTGTATAACGAGGCAAACAAACAACAAACAGAACTAGGAACCCTATGACAGCCTGCTCGGGAAGGGATGGAGGAGAGGCTTCACTTCACAAGCCCCTGGGGCAGCGATCGCGGCGCCCCAACAGGACTCTCAGGAGCACCAAGACAGAATGGCAGGAATGAGCAAAACTCCCAGGCTGATGGACAAGATGTATCAGAAGCTCCGCTGCGGTAGCTGGACCCACAGGACGTCCCGGCAGGGCAGGGGGGGCGGGGCTGCAGGGGNTGCAGTGTGGGGAAACCCAGAGCAGCACCGGAGAAATGATGGGAGTGGGACAGTGGCGGCCCAGCTCCCAGCAGGGCAGGGAGAGACGAGCCCAGCATCCCGGGCACCTGAGCAGGCAGGGATAGTGACCTCTTTTAGTGAGGTGGGTGATGATAAGGTCCTGATTTGGTGGCTGCTCTACCGAGCAGAGGCTCACCCACAGAAGTGAAGAAGCAGTGTGGGACTGGACGATGACAGTGAATTCTCCCCGCAGTAAGCAACAGCCTGACTGTCCTCCTTCCGATGCCGAGAGAGAGAGAGAGCAGCTGTCCCCAGCCCCGTCCTTTACCTGCCCCCACAAACTCTCGATATCTTCCCCCTCGGATAGAAACTCCCAGAGGCAAAAAAAAAAAAAAAAAGGGAAGTCAGATGCTGCACTCCTCTCCCCACTTTAGCGAGTTCTTATGTTTTTCTTAAGTACTCATAAGTTCCCAGTAGTTAGTTCCCTAGCAACTTATGGGAAAAAAAAAATCTATAAGTAAAAAAAAGAAAGAAACCAAACCCCCAACACTACCTGATACTTTGAGAAGGTAATTATAATAATGAAGAAATTTGCCTGAGTATCTCGTTTGCATTCATTAATTTACTGCTAATAATAGACAAATAAGAAACACAAAACATACTTTTGATTTTGCATATAAAATGACAAAAGGATTTTAAGATATCTGACTGCTCCAATTTTACTATATCATACCAGGTTTGATTAAGTAAAATAAGCCTATGGCTAACTTAATTCAATGGAGAGATCCAAATATTTATAAGTAAACACATAGTCTTTATGTTCCTAACCTGGAGCTTTGATAACTAAACTCCATCTAATTTCTACTGGAGCCCTCCCTGTGAATACAATGTTTAGGCTTTACATTTTATACTGCAGCACTCTCTTACATCCTGTACTTCCACATGATGAGTCATGGAAGTTAAATATATAAAACAGCTATCAGTTCAGTCTGTCCTTTGTGTCAGTGAGGACAGGCCAGCCAGTGAGTACGCTCTGTAGCTCACTGACAGAATTAGAAGTGATTCTGTCTCTTTTTGGAGGTGGATGTTATTGGGTGATAGGGCTGAAAAGATGACTTCTTTCTTTTATTATTAAATAATCAATGCCAACATCTGTCCAAATTTCTCTACATCCATATCTGTATTTCTATCAATTTCTATAGAAAGGCACATAGCAAAGATTTAACCCCCTTTTCCCCAGCTTGCTGGTCATAGAAACTAGAGCATGGTCCTGAATGTTTCTGCTCAGGACTTTGTGTTTTCCTTTTCAAAGCCTTCTGTAAAGCATATTACCTCGTGACACTTGCAGACTGTAAGGCCTCTCTACTCTCAAAATACAGGTACTGGTGCAGTGTATCTGTGTGTCTCAATTTAAAATTAGTCACTGCCATGACTTTAATTTAATGTAGCTGCATACACTTAACTCATATGAAAATCTAAGTAGAGTATTAATGGGTAAAGAAATGGCTCCTGTTGTCAGCTCCTAAGCACATATTGTGCTCTGGCATTGCAAAGTTTACCTGGAAAGTGTTCCTAATGCCTTCTGCTGAAATCCTGAAGAAATCTCTGCTGCTAGCACTGTTCTGGGTCTCGCTGGGGTGGAATTATTTTCTTCACAGCAGTCCATATGGTACTGGTGTTTTAGATGCCTAGCTCTCATTATTAGTGTTTCAACTCTCACTTCTTTGCTGTTTTCAAGGAACATAAAGGCATTCTTCCATAAATATAATATCTCTGCATAATTCAGCTGCAATAGAGACTGGAGAAAGTGAATATGATTTTATTTTTTCTACTGGGAAAAATAATTGCCCTGGAACTAAGGATTAGTTATTTACTTAATTGATGAATGTGTCTATACTAGAGTGTGCCTATAATTCAAATAAACAAGAATTTTAAAGAGAAACTATCTGGCTTTTTGAAAACAAAAACATTTCAGTATATTTTTCTCAAGATCTATAAGTGTTACATTTCTTCTTGCTGAATAGATAACTTTCGTATAAACTTAGAGGGAAAAGAAGCCAAATTCTGACTTTGGCATTGTCACTTTTTGTCTCTGTAAGTTTTAATGTCATTCCTGTGTCTCTTTATGACTTTGTTTTTGTCTTTTGTACATTGACATATATGGAAAAAATTGAGAGAGTTAAAAGTATCTTTGTCTACAGGAGAAAATTGTAGCTAATGATTTGTATTCTATAAACAACAAAAGGCAAGATGACAGCAAATCAGAGGAGCATCACCTTTTCCTGGGCTGTATGAGCCTGTGGCACCATCCTGTGAAAAGTGTGTTGTATTTCTTGTCACACTTGAAAATCCATTGCAGAACCTGTATAATCCACTGCAGAACACTAAATATTATTTTGTGGTACCTTCTTCCATATTTTTTTAGAAAACTTATTTTCTACTGGTTTTAGGATGAACTCAGATTTATTATCTACTGTCTATTGAAAAATACAGCATGCAAAGAGAGGACTTATTGCTTATTTCTATATGCTTGGTTGCCTTCTGATCACATAAAATACAGCAAAACTCCATAAATGGGAATTATGCGTCACTCCTTCATTTATTTTATAGTTCATTATTCATTCCATTGTTTGATTAATAACCTCTCACTTTCTGCCAGAATACCTTGGTTTTCCCTTTTCTTTATTGTTGTTACTCTTAACAAATGCCAAACACCTTTGAGGTTAAAGCACAATGAATGCACATGGGAAGAGAAAGTCAGAATAGGTAAAACGAGGTATCTTAGATACCTACTGAGAATAGAGGTGTCACTATCAAATGGGAGAAGGATGAGAAAGAGAGGGTTTCTTTTTGGTCATTTTCATTTGCAAAAGGCTTGGAAAACCAAGAATATAAAGCCGACATAGTCCTAAGGCTACAGAGTTAGAACTGTCATGGTAATTTACATTTCCTTTCATGTTCCACCTGCTATTTGCTACATGGAATTATATGTGTTTTATGTTAAGAGCCAATACAGAGATATCTGAGAATCCTATATGTTTAAATGTTGATTAATTTGATAATTAATGACATTTAAAGTCATTGAATAACAGAAATTAAGTTAGATTACTTCTGGTGAATATTAATGACTTCCTATTTATTACCTCCTTGAAAAACTAGGAAAGTTGAATATTTGGTACATGTTTATGCAGGCACTGTAAGCAAATAGAAGTCTTGATCTTATCCAGAGTTAAAGTTACAAAAATAAAAGAGAACTTTGGAATCCCTTGCTAAGTCTTTTTGTCTTCTGTAATGTAACTTATCAGAGAGGAGTAATCTTTATTTACCACTGTGGAACTAACTTCCTTAGGAAAGAAAGACAGTTAAGCCTTGATATCTCATCAGAGAGATAAAGCTACATATGGTGATAACCGTTTTTCTTTAGAACATTTTTTTGAGAGGTCATTGTGACCTGAAAGCAAACAGGAATCTCAATCAAAGCATTTTATTTTCTGTACTAAGAACAATGTTTTATTTATTGTTTTCTGTAATACAAAAAGTAGAAAGACACCTTCAGAACACCATTGCACTTTTTTTCTATTATAATGAGTGAAGAATAACCAGAGACAACCTTCTTGGTTGCTTTATGTGTGGGTGTTTAAACTACATTGCATTCTGCCTTTATTTTAAGAATAAGTATTTTCCACTACCACTAGGTGTCATCGTATCTATTATTAAATCCCGCACAAGAGCTCTTCCTGGTAGCTAGCAGACAAAGTTGATGACTCAATCAGCTGCATCAAAATATTTCAGTTTAAAAAGAAACAGAAGAGGTAAAAATATAAGATAAAATTAAATTGGAGAAGTTAATTCCTGAAAGCTCAGTTATATAGAAAATAAAGCATTTTATAAAATCGGAAACGTGGAAATTTAAATCTAGAACACTTATTTCATTAATTTTGCTACTGTTGGATACAGAGGTGCCGTCTTTTAATCTTCATCTCCTTCCATACCTCCCATTACTGACTATTACATCAGCCAGATTCCCAAAATCACATAGGCATATAGCAGAATGGGCTTTACCTTCTTAAGTACAAAGCTGTGACATGAAAGACCAGGCAGTTCTCCCAGACTATTAATCCTGGAAGTAAGTCCTGATGGCAGGCACAACCCTTCGCCTGAAACTCCTGTAAGACACAGGGATGGATGCATAGGCTCACACAGGTGTTGATGCCTCAGGCTGTGCTGTTTAGTGCTCCAGAGACACCAGAGAGCTCAGCCCAGGTGCTTTGAGGATGTCAAGCTACCAAGTGTGGGTAACACCAATGTGACACGCTAATACAGGACTTGGTCATCCAGCCATAAGAAGAAATACTTTTGTGTTAGTTTTCTTTGTCTTCAGACACAAGTAGGGGTGAGGCAGTATTTCTGCCTTTTGTAGGATAAAGGAAGTGTCAGACACACGTTCAACAGCTGATTGAGCATGTTAGAGGCCCTGGGAACACTGTCAAAAGGTTTCTTAGCTGTCTGACTCTATGCTAGATTAGCTAGGTATAATTTTCATCTTTTTCATAGATGACTAGAGAATCCAAGGGCTGTAAGGCAGCATGGAAATCAGTTAAATGTTTCTAATTTGTCATAATATCCATTTGATTCTGGTCTCCAGGCTCTGTACCTCAGAAATATCCAGGTATTTTTTGTTGAACATACAGACTCTCTATTGGTGATGTTGTCCCCTAGACATCTTCTTGCTCAAAATCTCCTAATTATGTTTCCACTAGAAAATAGTTCATTCTGAGGCATGTTGTTTTTCATAGGAACCTTACACTGGAATGTCTTGGCTATTTACATCTAAATGCCTTACAGAGAGAGCAGAGACCTCAGACACTGCATAATGTGGGACTATTTACTTAAAATTCAGCAGAAGTTTAAAGGTGGCCATTGGGAAAATGAAATTGTGAAATATTGAAGTTGTTCAAAGAAACCAAAGCAATTCCACCCTCATGCCCATACTTACAGTAATTTAACATACTTATTAGTCTCTCTTCTGTCATGATTCTACCTTTAAGTGAATTTAACTAAGTGTACCAATTATGTTATCTAAAGTTTTTATTTTTTCAAAGCTGAAGCTGTCTAAACTCCCAGCGTGAGGAATTTAGAAGGTGACATTTCACTAATGACTGCTCTGAGAAACTGACAGAGATTGATAGAGTGGTTTTAAAGATGTCCCCATGAGAAGCATCTTATATAAAATGAAAATGACACTGAAACTTTTAAAAACTAATTCTGTGTTGTGCAGGAGGTTTTGTTTATAAGAAAGTGCTGGGATAGAGAAGCACTTCAAAGTAGTTTTTCAAATGCATGGAATGTGGTTTTTTGTTTAGAAGTGTCTTCAGACTGTTTTTTAAACAACAATTTTAAGCTTAATAACAACTCACAGAAAACTGTTTTTCACCTTCCTGCATACCAGAAACATGCACATTATGGGATGGCCTGTGCACTGGCAGCTCAAAGAACCAATACTGAATGGGGAATTTCCTGCTGAAAAGCCCGCATGCCTCAGTATGAATAGATACATGCAGCACACCCCTACCCTGCCATGTATTGGGAAGTAGAGCCTTACCTCCCAATTTGCTTTTATTAAATATATTGTCTCACTATAGATAGTAGAAACCTCAAGGTTTCATTAGCACAGATACTGCATTTAAGGCTTTGCTCTACTGCAGGAAGCACAAGGACCAGGAAGATTCTCTAGCTTCTCCCTATTGCCCTCTTCCTCAGTCTGGCAGGCACAGCCACCAAAGGTTACTGCCCTGCAATCTGCATTTTGTAGCCATGCATCTATATTTCAGGCACCCTAATATTAATGGAGTCCTCCCTCTTCAGCCAAAAACCAAACAGATGAAAACACCATCCTTCATGGAGAGAGCAGGAGCAGTTCTGGACCTGGGACAGCCCAGCCCTGCCCTGCTCAGTAGTTCAAATGCGCATTCATAGGGTGCGGTGAAAAGAGTGTTTGACCTTTGTGATTCAGTGTGATTTTTATATCCAATTGCAAATGAAAGCATATACATATTCAGGAAGAATAGTCTGTGCCTTTAGATACAGGTAAATGTGCATCATGGAGGTGAGCAGCATTCATCTAAAAAAGGTAGAAACACCACATTATGTCAGCTTGGTGTAGATTTCCCCGCTTTGACATCATCCTTCTCTCTGGGCAGGAATCAATTTGCCACTGAATGTTGCTTGACTTTCATCAGAGAAAAACAACTTTGATATTTAATCTTTTTACCATTTCAGAAGTAAACCTCACCACTCCAGATTTAGTAGTTAAAGTAAAATTAAGCAGGTTATAAGTGCTGATAGGAAATCTGCTGTTTTCCAGATTGAATGAATTCATTCTAACAGCCTCCTCATTGCTTCAGAAGAAATTCTCTTCAGAAGAAATAATGAGAAAGGAGTATTTTATTCTCCCTTGACTTAGATATGATTTTCAGGTCTCTGTTGGTCTAGTCTCTCTTTTAGAAAGAAAAGTGTGTGAGCCTAAGTATAAATGCCAGCTTCACTGATTCCCCTGTATTCTCTCTGTTCTTGAAAAATAATTAAAACCAGAAATAGAAGACAGTACTTGAGATGGAATTGCCATCTAAGGAGCTCGTGATCATAATTGTACAGTTTTGCATGGTTTTACACAGTTCATAAAAATCTATTTCATTCACATAATTTCACGTGGAGGATACATATTGAAAAGTGGCTTAAAGAGATGTTAACCATTGCTGCTGTTTCTTAAGTTGTCATCCTGTCAGGTGCAGTGCAGGTTTAAAAAAACCAATATCCTTTTGTTATGGGTATATCAATGCATTAAACTCTTCTTCATGAGAAGCATTGCCAGATCAATAAGACATTTTATCCACATTTTCATGGTGGTCCCTTGAGCCTCCAGTTTCTATCCTAGCTATTAATTGAGCCAAATGACGGCAGCTATGAAAAAGATTTCCAGCTCTAAGTCCTTTCACAAGTCCTACATTGAAACCTTTCAAAATTATATTATTCAGTTGCTCAGGTGCAAGTTTTCCACTTTATTTCTTTTGGACAATATCATGGCCCTTAATATTTTTTTATTATTATTCTTTGCCACCTGTGGGGCAACCATTACAAAGACAGAGACTTTTTAGGTCTAGTGCCTAAGTCTGCAATTGAAGGCATTAGAACATATTTTTACTCAGGCGATGTCAGCATGGGTTTCCAATCATATGAGACCTCCTAGGATTTACCTTTATCAAATCATGAGATATCAGTGCAGTGATGTACATCGATGTGACTGTCTATCCATTGAAAGTTCATCTTTTGAATCTTCTTGTCAGCCTGGCTTTGCAATGACATACCCAGAATCTCTGGTTCCCATGAATCACTGATTTCATGTACCTGCCTTCCAGGCTTCCTAGCCCTAGGCATGTAAACGACATCCTTGGTCCTGCTGATGAGCCCAGCTTTCAAACTAACCTTCCCCTAAAGAACACAAATATACCTGAACACTAGTTTACAGGAAGCAAATTAAATGGAAGAGTAAAAGCCATGAGATTGGTGCATATTACCAGTAAGGAAGGAAATTTTCCTTTTCGAGTTTACAGTTTGTTACTGTCAAGGGATTATATATGAGACACTGTGATAGGGAGCACTGTTTCTTCCTGCATCTACCAGGCACAATGGTACAGAGGAGCACACATTTATCACAAGGTTCACTCAGATAATTTTTCCTGAGTATTACACACAGCTACATTTAGAATTGGCATGTCCTACCTGTACTGTGAACGTTTACCAACATCATGCACATTCTATGTCTTGACACAGAATGGATACAATGAGGTAAAAAACCTGGAAAATGTCAGATGGGTCACCCTTCTGGGAAATTAGTGAATGAATAGAAAGAGCAGAACAGAAGCAGTTGTGGAATTAGAGAAGATGCGGCACAAAGATCAGACAAGATAAAGCACAAGAGTATCACAGCTGTGTATGGTACATGGGCGGTATATGGGCAAGGCATGGGTGGACAGATGGCTCAGGAGAAGGAAGGTGGAAAAAAGGGCAGAAGCTCCAACTCCAACAGTTCAGCAGAAGAGCTGCCATCAATCAAAAAGTATTCTGTTTGGAAGCAGGTCGGTGTGACAGTGTTTCAGGGCATGGAGCAGTTTGAGAAAAGGCCTCTGTTTATCTGACAAGAATAGGCTGTGCTGCACTGATTTCCTCTGCCCAGGCTAATATGGCTCAGTTGGTGCTAAATGCCAAAGAAACAATGTGCTTGAATCCAGGAGCAATACTCACTCCCACAGCTCTGAAGGCAGGGCAGGAGCTTGTTGTGGTTTGGCCACCAGCTTTTGAAGAGCATGTGGTATGTGCAAAGGCTGAGCCAGCACCAGGTTTTTGGGTGAGGTGACATCTCTGGGTCCTTCCCTTGTGGTCCTCCCACAGACAAATAATTTTAGATTATAGCTACAAAACCCTAAATACTTCTAGCTGTCCAACAGATTTACTGGTTCAACATCCCATATTGTCAATTTTCTCAGTAATTGTTACATTTTTCTATAACCTCCCATCCACGTGAACTTTGTGATGACAATTCCATCTCCCTCCAGTAAGAAAAAAAAAGATATAATAATCTTTCTGTCATGGGGATGTGACAATATTTGATAAGAAGCATAAAAAAAAAAGAGAAATATAAAAATATATCTAGGTATCACATCATTTTAACTCAGTGTTAGAGGTTTTTTTGTTTGTTTGTTTTGATGGTTTTTTGTTTGTTTGTTTTTTTCCCCAGTGCTTAGGTTTGGCAGTATTATTAAACTGTGTGTTTTATATTTCATGATGACAAACAGGAAAAACAATCAGTGCTAGCTTCTGAAGAAAGAGAACACAGTGGTATCAGCTCTTGAAATGACTACTAATTATCTTCATTTTGTTAAATTTGGTATTTTCAAATATCTGAAGGCAAAAGATGTTAAGATTGGTTCTGGATTTGAATCTCTGTTGTAAAAATATTTAGATACTATTATTACAATTCCCATCACTAGTATCACCACTACAGATGTTAGTATCCAATGTCAGTAGTCACAACCCCAGAGAATTTAGAGTTTAAAGGAACATTATTGCTAAATTTAGAGCAAAGATGAAAATTAAAAGAAAAAGTTTAAGTAATATCAAGGAAAATTAAATTGTATAAGAACCCATTCAAAATACTTTTATTTTTTTCCTGGTAATTTACTATTGAACACTGATTTCTCTTTCGTTCCTGTTTTTAATACCTTTAGTTCACAAAGAAGAAAATTCAGATAATTTCCATTTCTACATGCTGTGGGTTTGTAGATGGTACAATAAATTCTTTGAAGGCTAATTTCTTGAGTGAAATGGAAATAGGATTCAGCTTTACCTGTAAACTCACAAGTGGTGTTTTCATAACTAAGAAGCCCTAAAAGGTTTCACCATAAGCTTCAAGACAGTACGAGGGAATCTTCTGAAAGAGCCACACTACCGTTTGTGCAGTGTGCCAGCAACTATATGCCATTTTCTACATCATTATTTTCTGGTTTTGATTTTGTTTTTCTTTTCACTGTAGACTTGCTTCCTCCCATTCCTTTTTTATTTGTCTCTAGGCTTAGCCTTTCCATGCTTCCCTAACTTCAGGTTTTTACTTTTGCTTTTCTGATTAATTCTTTGTGACTTTTTCCTTAACTATCCATATTCTCTAGGGGTTCTCTGAGGGCATAATTCTGAACTTCATGATCAGAATGACTAGACTGACCTTCAATAACATTAGGTTCTTTATAAACTTTGTCAATACTAGCTCTTCAGCTTTTTGCTACAGATTTAACTGTATAAATAATAATATAACACCAGGATTTAGAAAAAACGAAGTCTATTTCAGTAACAATAATAACATCAACAAATAACTACATATTAACGTAGGAATTAAACTTTGAAACACAGAATTAGGCTGATAACCTGGATAGGAACTTTACTGCTAAATGTAGATAAGCACTTAAATTAAAACACCTTGAAAATTACAAAATCAACCTAAAATCATTAGATTTTTTAACAAAAAGTTTAGTTTCTCTTTATCTAACAGTGTAACCTCTTGAACAAACAGAAGGTTCATTAATTGCTGTTTCAAAAAGTGAAAACTGACATTGTAAGGAAATAATCCAACTACAATATCGGGAAATGGAGGAAAAGCACCAAATAACAGCAACAAAATTTCAAAAAATTACAAAATGGGGTTTGCACGAAATTTTTATGTTACAGATGAGCCATTGCCTGTCTATGACACAGTTCTATAAAAATTGTTGGAAAGAGCCCAACTCCAGTGCTGCATCAGTGGACAAATGTTAACATGGCACTTTTCCCAAGCTGATGTTTGTTACCTCTCATGACTGTGCATGCCCTGGTTATCAGTTTTGCTCAGCACTGACTGCATCAGAGAGACATACCCTCAAAAATGCTAGCTCATGAATGACTAATTTCACATTTAAACCTGCCAAACTGGGCTATAAAACAAGTCAAATCTACTCTGTGAAGTTATCAGTGCTACTGTTCCTGCTAGTGCTGGTTTGTCTGAAAATAACTTCAGGGCAGCCTGGCAATTCAGTTCCGTCTGACACAAACTACATCAGTATGAAAAATCTTTATTGCAAGATAAATATGAAATGTTTTGATTAGATTTTAGAGAAATGAAATTTTGGATCATTTATCTACACCTGTTTTCTTGTCTCCATATATTACTTCCTTTGCTTCATTATGAGGAAGTTGGTGTAGATCTCTGTAGCAAGTTTCTCTCTAATTTTCTACTGTAAATGATTCACTTAACTTTTTCCTATGACAAGGAATAGCTCTTCCTTTTTAGCGTGACTCTGGCTACCCACAGAGATGTTCTTTTGCTCTCCAAGATGTTGTCTCAGAGTATTCAGACAATGGCACTTGGGATACAAGGCCAAATGCCCTGCTTCAGGGTTACCCAGCTTGTACTGTAATTTCCTCTTTGCTTGTGTGCTTTGTTTTACTTTTGATGACAGGACCACGGTTCCCGGGTCATCATGATATCAACCTTTTCTCTACTCTACAAATCTCCCTATGCTTATTTTCTGCAGTTCCAGGGGCACAGCATGCTGAGTCTGGCCTGCATTTCTCTTCTTCTATATGCAAGATCATTTTAATTTTGCAATATCGTCCAGGCTGTCTCTGGGCTGATGACCTGTGAGCATGGTAGCTGCCTGCTTCAGTGGGTTGGTCTGAGCTAATCAAGCCTGAGGAAGTTGTAGAAGTCAAGGGATCATAAAGGAAACAACTTACAGTAGACAGATTAATTAGAGCATCTATTTTTATAACATTTATTAAACAACAGACTACCTGCAGTTGTTGCAGTTGTCCTGTCTTAAAGCTGTTTCCGAGAAGTTCTACTTCATATGAACCTCCTTTTCACTAAAAAACAAATGTTATTAACTGTAAATATAGGCCTGAGATGCACACAAATATCTGATAAACTGAGTCTTGCACACATTTAAATGAAGATACATTGTGAGGTTGATTTTGGGCAACCATGGACTTCTATATTCAAAATTTATAAGCACTTCTTAAAAAAATTGCCAGCATATAATGAAACCAAAGTTGAAGAACAAATATTAAGAAATCCTAACCACATTTATATCTCATTTCCATTTACATTAGAAGCAAGATTTTAGACTCCTCACAGAATTGAACCTTTTCTGCTATTTAATAAACAAATTGCTTATGTTGAAGTATGTTGTCTGTGTCTATTTTTGTTTCATGTCTTTTTTTTTTCCTATGCTGTCCCTTATCTATGTATGTGAAATAACAAATAGCACAAGCAAGTGTTCAAATAACATTTTTTTTAAGAGAATTTTAGTCTCTGACACATTATGTTTGATATGGCTCTTAAGTTAAAGTTTGTATTGCTTCAGTTGTGCTTCTTTAAGTATGAAGCTGGTTTTAGAAATTTATTCATACAGAGAGATTTAATATTTCTTTACCTTATAAGGTATAGACAAAAAAATCCCCTGTAGGGAGGAGCCCACTTGTTTCTGCTATAACTGTTTACATGTACTTATCAACTATGCATTACTTCATACCATGGCTCATTTATTCACCTTAAAACAAGAATATTGCCACATAATCTTAGCACTATATCAAATATGTCAGACTAATGGTTTTATTTCAGCACTGTACAGTGTCCTTATGCTTAGCAGGGAGTTTTTGGTTGATATGAAACTGTATTTGAAGAATTGTCCAGAAGTTTCTTGCGTCATAAAAATACTTGTTACTTCATCAACATAATAAATACTTTGTGTACTTCTCATGACAGCTGGGATTAAGAAATGGAAAATTTGGTGTTCTCAGTATCTTGCTTTCTTGATATAGAATTCCTTCTTTCAGAATAGATATCCTTTCTTTTAGAATATCCAGCTGGCCCTAGGAATTTCGTGGGCTATCCATGGGAAACTCAGAATAAACTCAGAAACTCAATGGGCTTAGTTTCTTGACCCAGATCACCCCACTTGGTAGGAATATGTGCAGGTTGAGAACATCTTGTACACGGCATGCAGCCAGGAAACTTTTCAATGCAAAGGAGGATCAAAAGTAAAGGGACAACTGGTAATTGGTGGGCCACCAAGAAACTGCAGGCACAGAATTGAAGAGGAACAACCTGAAACTTGTACTGATACGAACGGAGAAAGACGAGGAACATGACGATTTGAGATATCCAGGAGCAGCTTGTGGGATAATGTAAAATTTCTGAAAAAACACTTAAGGGAAAGGGATGGGGTGGAACAAAAAGGAAATTTAGCAGAAAGGCATATAAAAGGGGCTTGGTGTGTCTAAACTGGGGCTGGCCAATACACTTCTCTGACAAAGCCTAGTGTCAGATCACCACAGTCTGTCCTATTTTCTCATTAAATAATTTCTTAAAAACCTCTGCATAATCTCATTGTCTATTTCCTGTATCAGGGCTGTGAGGGCTGATTGCCAGCTACTGATGAGACCTGTGTGAGTAGATTTGGTGCCAACACGGGAGTCAGATCAAAGTGCCCTGAGGCCAGAAGTGTCAGCTACTGAAGCCAGCGGAGGTCTCAGCCTCAGCCACTTGGATGGGACTGGTGTAACTTCTTAGGAAATTGGGGTGAAAAAAGTGAGGGGAAGGCTCAGTGACAGCTGGACAGATGGAGCAGAACTGTGGGTCACAGCGTGTGTACTTGGTGGTGGCTGCTAGAGATTGCTAAAGTCTTTGCATCTTCCTCAAACCTGATGTGCGTGGGTGTATGTGTGTGTAATTCACCAGCAAACCTCATGCTGGACCAACTGGTGAGTAAGAGAGTTGTGTGGAAAGTCAGATCACCTTGGATCCAGGCAGGGCTGCCCAAGAGACAGAGAGGCCCTGCCAGTACATAGAGACCCTGCAAATGTGTGTAGGCTTGGGAGCCTGACTTTCAGTCCCGAACAGCTGGAGTCCCCACATACATTATAGGATACTCAGAATAAACTCAGAAATTCAATGGGGCTGCTTCAGAATTACCAAGTGCAACTAAAATGCAGAATTAAGCTCACAGGATTTGACCCATTAGGTAAGCATCCTGTCTGTGCCACTATCTCTGTCTCAAGTGCGAGTTTCATTTATTTAATGAATAGCGATTCCATTTTAATTACTTTGTACACTACACCGACCTTTTTTTTTTCTAGTTCCTTTCCAAGAAATAATCAAAGAGAGAAATTCATGAAGCACTGGTCAATACTGAAGTCACTTCTAGTGAATTTGCTCAATTCATATTAATTCAGTGATTCTAAGCCCACTGGCAAAACTTTTGTGTATTTTTTCAAGTCTGGGGAAATATAAAGAGAATGATAATGAAGAGGGGAGCATACAATTTGCATGGTTAATCATGCAGCAGCCATGAATGATGCCAGGTTGCCTTCACAGTGAGACTGTAGATTGATTGTTCCTATTACAGTCTTTGTACACAACTCCATGCTTGGACTCAATAATCAGCAATTCATATACGAGAAAATGTGAAAAGTTTATCTGAGATTCAACCTGTTATATCAGCCACATTTGTCATAAACAGCACTCTCAAATTATGAATTTTATCCCTAAAGAATAGATATTTTAATTAGATTTTTTTAAGAAAAAAATGCTTTTTAATTCCCAAGATTTCTTCAAAGGATACTTTGAAACCGAGAGAGAGGTAGTTTACAAATTTTATATCATTTCAAGCAGATTAGAGATTAGATAGAATATTTTTGGGAACTTTTTAGCAGGCACCAAGGGGAAATTGCTAAGAAGGAAACATACTTTCTGCAAAGAAGAATGAAAGGAGAGACAATATTGAAAGAGCTTTTTTAAGATGAAGAGCAATTGCTTGAAATTGAGGTTAAACGATTGAAAGAGTAGGACAAAGAGCTAGCAGGGGCATATCCTGTATGACCATCCAGTTTTAAACTTTGCAGTCAGACTCTGCGTAACAAACTTGTGCTAAAATTAACAGACTCATCACTTGCTTAGTCTGGCCTATCTGTAATATACTTTTTTTAGGTAAAGCATGGGGAAACTTGGAAGGAAAAAGAAGTGAAATGGGATTAGTTTTGTTCTATTTCATTGCTTAGAGAACCAGTCTTTTATAATACCAGTACAAAACCAGAAATATTTTCAATGTCGTTAAGTTGTTTCAGATCCAACATCTGTTGCCCTATTTTGTTAAAGGATAAAGGGTGACATATACAGAATGACTTACCATAGGCTCTTGCTTTGAAAGGAAAAGGAGA
>VWZV01007989.1:270802-459020 GCA_013397155.1 Irena cyanogastra
AGAGAAGAGAAGAGAAGAGAAGAGAAGAGAAGAGAAGAGAAGAGAAGAGAAGAGAAGAGAAGAGAAGAGAAGAGAAGAGAAGAGAAGAGAAGAGAAGAGTACACAAAGCTCCCTCTACCCAACAAATTTACCTATAAAAAAGTATTAAAGTGGTAAAACACATACCTCTGCTTTTTGTCTGCTTACTTTTCATAGATCCATCTTCAAACCGAGTCTTTCCTGAATTTTTTTCTGATAGGTATTATGTTCTTCTCAATGTTTGTACACTGTAACTAATCCTGAGGGTTAATCTTATAATAAATATAATGTGTAATAAAAATTGTCTGTGATAAGGCCTGACAACAGTATTTAGAGCTGAATTTAGGGTTCAAAAGTGTTCGAAGAGCTGGATTTTGTGAGGTGCTCAATTTGATTAAATGAAGTTTTTATCAACTCCTAAGAAGGCAGCAAACCAAATGAAACAAATTTGTGCTTGTGAATAAGGGAATCCTGATTTCCTAAGCAACTAAAATTGTTCAGAAATAGATCTTCCTGCTGGAAGCGTGAAGTTTTGGTGCATACAGACACTAATCTAAGTTCTTTAGCTCTGTTACATTTCTGCTTTTGCTTTTTCCTTTCCATGTTTTTTTTTAATTTAAGTAGAGCTCTGTTGGTAGGAGGAAAAGCTATGATTGATCATAATACCATCAGCAATATTTTTTGCCTTCTGAATATTTTTTGTCACTCAATTCCATTCCAAATAAAAAGGGCAATTGGTTAATTAGACATTCCAGTTTAAGGGGTTTTAAGTTTTCTTTCATGTTGTTTGTATTTTTTTTCCTTTGACATGGTTTTAAGGGACAGATCATATTTTTTTTTTAATCTTTGTTTCAAGGATAATAAACATTTCACATTTGCAAAATAATGTGCAGACACTACTTTGTTGGTGGCGGGTTCACCACATGGAGGACACAATAAGAAAAATCAGAGCTGTAAGGGAAATTCTGTGTCCAGTTCAGTATGATTATTTATATTTTTAAAACTTTTCTTGATAAATAATAATATATATATGTATATGACTACACTTAGTCACAGATGTGACTTAGCAAAGTTGAGAAAAATCATCCCTCTTGGATCTCCCTGTTGTGTCTGAATGGTGTTGGCAACTGCCAGTAGGAGAGACCAAGCCATGACTGCAGTGTGTAAGCACTGCTTCTCAACAGTGCTGAAAAAATGCAGTAAGATGTGCAAATAAAGCAAAGGCCAAACATAAAATTCAATTCTCTTAACTACAGTTAGGAGTCTTAACTACATCAGTTATCACAGCTGGTTTTATATTCAATTGAAAAAGATCAGTCCAACAGACAAGTTATCATATCCGGGGGGGGACACTGTCACTATTTTTCCCTTGTGCCTACAGACATATCTAAGTATCTAGCCTTAATGAGATGACTAAACTTTAGATGTTGAAGTTAAGGCCAATATCAAGTCAGAAATAGGTCAATATCAGACTTTTTTTATTTCTTCAAATTGCGCAACAGAAAAGCAGCTATGATGTCATTTTGATTAAAAAAGCCACATTGTGCTAGGGTTGAGTCTTTTCATTTAAATTAATATGGTATTAGCAAAAGTACCCCTGGAAACAATGTTTTTTGTGTTTAAATCAGTTGTTGCATATACGTTGTGGTTGATACAGCTTTATGGAATCCAGAAAAAATAAATAGACCAAATGATCTGAGTCTTAGATAAAAATGTGTCAGGTAAAAAAAATATGTATATAAAGACCCTAGTGCCAGAGTGTATATATACATATAAATATATGCATAAATGTACAGAATATGAAATGTTCTTTGTATTTATATTTGATAAAAGAATAATGATGCTTTCTGAAAAATAATGCAGCATTATTTAGAGTCTCTCATGGAAAGAATATGCAAAATTAAATAGATTTAAGAGTGCATATTTTCTTCACTCTTCTTTTGCTTTTCCTGAAGTTGGAGCACTGAAACCTTAACATTTCTTTAACAAACTTTTTTTGCCTGTTACAAAACTTCTTACATTCCTATTCTTTCTACTCTTGTCCCACTTTTCCCACTGTACAGGCCACTCTCTTTCTCTCTTGTTTTTCTTTCCCTGCTGGCATATCACTTACACAACACCACATGGAAAGGCAGAAAAAAAAATGGAAATAAACTAGCTTTCTTCCTTTCTGAAAAACATAATACTTATGGTATCCAATGAACACTTTGATGGAAAAAAATTCACTGAGAATTGCCAGGTAAGCACTTTTTTGTTGTCTCTGTTCCATGAAATCTATCACAACACTTTAATGCACGTCTCTAAGACCAATTCTGAGATTATTCCAGTGTACAAATTCCATCTAAATAGTTGTATTTTTGAGACTCTGAAATCAGAGTCTTCGACTCTTTAGTATTTTCACCTCTTTTTATCTCAAAACCAAGGCTCATTGGTGAGTAGGTCAGATCAAGTCAGCCATGAATGGTTAAAAATGATGTGATTTTCTTCATTGCAATTTACCTGTGCAATTTGAAAGATTTGATAATGTTTTAATCCAAAAAATAAAATCACAGAAAAGAGTTGTCTCAGAATGACTTTTGCTACATTTAACTTTTTTATTACATGCATATCGTATGTGCTAGTTTATTTTTTGTTGTGTTAGTGCAATTTCCCTGCAAACCATTGACCTGAGAGCCTTTACTGCAGACATTTTCTGCTTCAGCTGGTGTGGCAGTGTCCATATTTAGCATATTGCTGGGTACAAAACAAGATATAGCTGGTTTTGAATTCCTTCTAATTAGCTGCAGCTCTGCAACATCATTCTTTACTTTGCAGAGTGTATCTAGAGCTGATGCTCTGCTAAAGTTCTTCTAATTGTTGCTTTAGCAGTCCTGAGACACCATCTGTCTCAGGTACTTGTAGCTACCATTATTCTAGCACCTTTTCTCAGGCCCAAAAAGATGGGGTGTATGTTTATGCTCGTGCGTGCATGTGTTCTGATGTGTGTCTACTTTCTTGTTTCCCAATTCTCTCTGAGAGTTTGGGTAAACTTTGGTAGCTTTGCTTGAGCTGAGGTTTGCGTTTCTGAGGCTGGCACCTGGAGATGATTGTATCTGCCTTATAGTCCTTAGATTTTTCACATCATTTATATCCATGAATACTCAGCTGCTCTTCTAACGTAGGTGCAGAGCTGCACCTACCTGTATGCTCAGCAGAGCTAACACAAGTGATGTGTGTTTACACTCTAATAGAACTTCTAGATATATGAGGAATAACAGTGAGTTCAGAGCTTCATTTATAAAGGGTTGATTTTTATGACCTGTGCTACAAGTGGCTTCTATGTATCTATTTAAATGCCTCTCTTCTCCAGTTTCCTCTGCCCAACAATATAAGATTATACAAATGCAGCTAAAACATGATGGTCTCAGGTAGTAATTTTCTGGGTATCAGGTGTCAGAGACATCATTGATAATATAAAGAGTTTTCACATAGGTAGAATTCAAGTTCATTAGGGGACTGTCTAGAAATTTATCTCAGTGAATTGTGGTCAATAGGTCACCCACCCTACTTGATCAAAAAACCTCAAAACAAAACAAGCCCAAATGAAAAGGACTTAACAACAAAGCAGAGCATAAATTCTGTGAGAGTAGAGAGAAGAGAAGGTACGCAACATCTTCGACTGACAGAGTATTCGAAGGATTGGAGCTGATTTATTTTTGGTGCACATAACTCACCCCTATTCTTAATAACTACACAGGTTAAGTGTCACAGGACAAAAGTCACAACTCTCTAAACCACTTTAGAGCTTAAATTTTTATTTGATTGTAAAGTGAGCTCATAGGTCGGCAGCTGAGAGCCTAAACAAATGAAATGTGAATATTATAAAGACTGATGTGAGTTCAGATTTAAGCTGCACTGACTACAGGCATTACAGCGATACTGGAGTCAGATCATAAAATCATAGAATGGTTTGGTTTGGAAGAGATCTTAGCAATCATCCAGCTCCAACCCCTCTGCTATGGGCAGAGACAAATTCCACTAGATCAGGTGGCCCAGAGTCTCATCTAACCTGGCCTTGAATGTTTCCAGGGATGGGGCATCCACAACTTCTCCTGGCAATCTGTTCAAATGCCTCACCACCCTCCCAGTAAAAAATTTCTTCCCAATATTAAATCAAAACTTAGTATCAGTTTGAAGCTATTCTCCCTTACCCTGTCACTACATGCCTTTGTAAGAAGTCCATCTCTGTCTTGCTTGCAGACCTCCCCTTAGGTACTAGTCACTGAAAAGACATCATCCCAAAGTCTTCTCTTCTCTGGGATGAAGAACCTCAGCTCTCTCAGCTTCACAGGAGAGGTGTCCTAACCCTGTGATCATCTCAGTGGCCATACCCTACCCTGGCTCCATGTCCTTCCTGTCCTGGGGACTCCAGATTTGGATGCAGTAACCTCAGATCTAGATAAATATTTAGAAGCCTATTTGTCACTGCAATCAGCTGAAATATTGTGATGAAATATTGATTCGACTTTGTGAATTTGGATGAAGAGAAGTCAAATTGAGTTGCCAAAGATGATGTTTAAAATTTGTGGCAAAATGGGAGGTCAAACCTTGGTCTCCTGTGCCACTGCCTCATGGCTTACTGCTGATTTGAAGTTGCCATGATAAGAAGTGGTAGAAAGGAAAATGAAGAAGTCAAGATAATGCGGTTTTCTTACCAGAAAAGGTGCTTATAAGTGCTGAGCTGCAGTGTGGGATTTCTTTGAAGACTTCCATTTCACTTCCGTTGTATATTTCAGTATTTCAGGGGAAAATTAAAACCAGTGAACTCTAATGTGAATTGAATTCTCATCAAATGATGTTTTGCTAATATCTCCTTTCACTTATGCTAGCAAGACTTCTCTTTATTTCAGCTGTTTTAGATTGTTTTATTCCCAAATATGGATTTATCCTCTGAACAAAGTGGGGTTAATTTAACCAAACACTTGCCAACGGACTCTAGGTTCAATTCTCATACAGTTGTTTTCTTCTCACTCATTACTTAGTAGAAAGACAAGCTTTGCAAATTGAAGAGTGCTTCTAATTTTCATTGTTGTTAGGACTATCATTTTTTATGTGAGGCTTGTTGAAATGTCCTCTGAAATGCTAGACATAATTTTTTCATCAAATTAATGAGTCTTAACATATCTATGTATGTCTACATATACAACAAAAGAATCCTCACAAGAATGTAAGATGTTAAACTTGTTTAAAACATTAATTTAATGAATTCTACATGAACTCCTAGAATATTCCTGCCATACAAATCTAAATAATAGAGTACAAATAAATATCAGACGACTTTTCAGGCCATGATTCTGTTAGTCACCTACTATGATACATTACCAAAATTTAAACTAGAAATCGATGATATTTTTGTTTTTCCTAGCAAGGAAATAAATAGTGATAGGGATTTCAGAAAGTGCTAGGGATCATCCATTGAATATTGTTCTCTTTCAAGCTGACTCTTCTCAAGCAACTAGAAAATGAGATATTAATTGTGGCTATTCTCTTTTGGAAATTCCAGTCTGAATGACTCTAACTTCCATTCCAGAAGGCATTAAGGACCTTCAGAATCCAACATTTGGGTATCTGATCTCAACTCCTTAGTCTACAGCTTTCCTTGTCTGTACTTACTTGCATTTTACTGTAATTGTTTTTCTTCATTAATCCATTTAATTCATTTTGCATGTGAGCATAATTCACCAGAGTTTGTAAATTATGATTTAGAAGTCTTTAATTTTTCAGAGTAGTCACTTTAAAGGAAAAGGAAAAACAATGTAATGAGGAAAATAATGTATTATTTGTAAGGGGATAATTTAATTTTATTTTCTGAGATGACTGGTTGCAATTCCTCTTCATATATAAGGAAAGCTCACTAACTACTCACTAATGTTTCTTGCAAATGATATCCTGAAAATTAATATTGTAATACGTAATCTCTACAGCTGTGGATGTACATCAGCTAATATTTTAAAGTAATGCCCATTAAGATCAACGTCAATTAACCAGAATTCATTGTTTGAATATCGATCAAGCATATTTAATTTACCATTAGTGTTAACAGAATGATGTATTAGTCAATTAAGATAGCATTGACTGAGAATCCTAATTAGATATCTAATTCTTTAGCCAGATTTAAGACAAACCTAACCATTGGTTTCAGTGCTTTCCCTTTGTCTAGGATATCTGGTTATATTACAAGGAAAGTTACTGACTTGTGCATCAGTACGAACTGCCTTTTTTTTTCAACTCACACTGATTTTCCCCGTGCTTTAATTTATCTCCTGGAATTTCATATTTCCATCAAAGATTTTCTAAATCCTGCACACCAGTTTTCTCAAGCTAAATAGGTCCATTGCAGTGAGCTATTGCTTAACTGTGGAATGGCTTTTTCCAGAGCAATCAGGAAATAATTCCCAAGACATTCAATCACTAGCTGCTGCAGGAGAAAGAAAACTTGACTGGAACAGAAACTTATGATCCTTAAGTATTTGTGCAGAGGCTATTGGACAGGTTTTAAATAAACTGGAACTGTCTCTGTGCCTTATTTGCTAAGCAAGCTGCATCTTCGTTTAGTCTGCAGCCTTGGTTCCTAACTCTACTATCCCTTGCCACCTTTGCTCAAATAGACATGCCTATTTACCCTGCACATCCCTGTTCTGACACTCTTGTGACAGACTGAAGTAATGCTTTCCTGAAGTGTGGGGTGGTAAAGGACAGCAGACTTTGGAATTGTAGTATTTAGACAGGAATGAAAAATAAGAGAAACAGAGAGAAAAGATATTATAAGAAATTTAATTCTAAACACAATATTTTCTATTAGCAACAAGAAACAGAATAGGTGAAGAAAATATCCTCTTTCAACTGGATTGAGGCACATAAGTTTGTGCCTCAAAAAAAAAAGCTTCAAAAATGAAAGAGAATATTTCAACATTGTTTATATTCAATGTTTAATCAATATGAAATATAACTTGTTTTTAACATTTGATTCTGAGACCTTTAATATTTGGAGGTTTCATTGCAAAATGGAATGAAATAATTCTGTCATCTCATGAAATCAAAGTTTCATACTGCTGCATTTAGGAATACTCATAGCCGAAAAGAAATTAAAGAGTCATTCCAAATGGAGAACAACACTGCATTTGAATTTAAGTCTGTTTTATATAAGACTTTAATAACCAGTGCCAGTTAATAGAAACTCAGATGAAGCAGTGAGAAATAGGTATTGCACATATTTAAAGTGGACAAACTCTTTTATTTATTTCAGCTAACCACCGCTGGAAGAGCTGCAGTTTTACAGAATCATGAATTCAAAACTGAGATGTAAGTGGCTAGGTTAATTTTGTCTCAGTTAACAGTTATTTTTTCTGTTTAAATTAAGGTGCAACTGCTTCATCCTCATGTGATTTATTGTTAAATTGCCTCTTACTTGAATAAAGGTGTTTTGTATACTGAATCCTGAAAGAAGAAAATTAAGAATCACTTATTAGCAACTCTGTTTCTAAATATTTTTTTTCCCAGCAATTTTAATGGCATACTCTTTGCTCTTTCAAGGGTTCTGCTCTTCTGAAGTGGATAAGAAAGCTGTTTATCTTCTAGGGCACATTCGCTGGAGGTACAAGTGTTACAACGTTGCTCCTGATCTCCTGGTACTAAAGACAATCTCATTTTAAAGATTTTTGATAGGGAAAATCACGTTATACTTGCCCTGTTTCCTGTGATTTTTCCCTAAGTACACACTAATTGACACTGTCAGACCTGGAATTCCGAGCTGGGTGAAACTTTGATTTAATGATGCATGGCAGTTCTTTCATTCTTATGAAGGTAAATTGTATTATGAAGTATCAAGAGTAAGAAATGGCAAGGCACTGAAGAGCTTACAAAAACTGTAAAAAGAATACAGGAGTTTGTTAAAAGATTACCATCTTATATAATGAAAATTAAAGATTGTAACCATTTCCACCACCTGTCGTCAAGAAAATGCACACAAGAGACTCTTGGTTCCCAATTCTTCACAAGTGTGCTGGAAGCTGATTTCGTGACTTTTCTGAGGTGTCAGTAGCACAGAGCTCTGAAAACAATTCACGGACCTCTCTAAGCATCCTTTTAGTATCTCTGTGAAAACCTTGTGTAGTGGTTTTGGTTTGCCAGTTTTAGATTTCCCAGCCAATGCAGCAAATGATGTGGTGGGTTAAGTGCTGGCCAAAATCACCAGGGCATCCACTAGAATTCTTTACTCATTTCCTGCTGTGAGATAGGGTTAGGAGAAGAGCAAAGCAGGCTCAAACTTTAAAGGGTATAAAGAAAACTTTATTAACAGAACTAAAAGAATAATACAAATCAGAACAAAACCTTCAGAACACTTCTCCTCCCCCCTCCCCCCGCCTTATTTTCTTTCTCACTGACAACGTTAAGTGGCAAAACTTGGGATTTTCAGTCAATTTACTACTTTCAGAGTAGTCTGTCACCAGTTCTCTTAGGGAGAGGAGTTTGTCTTGCCATGACATGGAGACTTCTCCACAGCAACAGTTTTCTCTCTTTTAATTTCCACGAATAGCAGCTGCCCAGAAATCTGGAATCATGAAGTCTCTCCCACCTTTTTGCAGCCTTCCCACAGCTGTGTTTATCAGCCATGTCAACTTATGGGATACTATCTTAAGGATGAGCTGTTTGAAAGCAAAGATTCTCTTCATCTATCTCTGAGATCATCTTCATCTCTGGGAACAGAGATCTTCTTTCCCTGGGGGCAAAGGGTCTTCATCACTCTTATCTCTCTCTGTTCAAACTTCTCATTGCATCACAGCTACTTCAACATTTGGGTGCTTCAGCATGGGTGCCCTTCCTCATGTCTACAATTTGAACACTCCACCCCCCCATGCTTTTTCCATGAATTACAGGGTTATTTCAGTTTATCACAGTCAGTCACCATGGCCTTTAAAAGAATTTCAGCTCAAGACCAAGGCATCTCCTCATTCTCCTTCCATCTGGGGTTTAAGTCCTTCTTTACTGACTTTGACATCTTCATGTTGTTTCTCTACATGTCTTCACTCTGTTCCTTTCTTTCACTCGAGAGAGGATTGAAAGTCTGCAAGTCTCAGTTGTGCAGTAAAAGTGTTAAAATCTCACCCAGGCCCTGCAGATGGTCATGTGATTTTCTGCCAGGTAGAGGCTGAAGTGCTCACAGTGATGGATTTTCAGGCTGCGCTGGGGGAGCTGCGCCGGCATCTCAGAGGGGCCTGGCCAGAACGGCGGTGGCCACTCTGGCTGTGTGGCTGGTCTCCAGTGTATGAAGTGTATGAAGGTCTAAAGTTATTTTCTAACATACAGGAAAGTTGAAAGTAGTTTTCTAATGGATTTGGTGATAAACACGAAAGATATGCCTCACCTGGTTGCATCACTTCTGGGAAATCACAAAATATTTCAGATCTTCAAAATAAATGGCCACTGATTTTAATCTTAATAATAAAGAAAATTTGGGAATAGAATCACAGAAGAAACCTCAAACATGACAGCTGTTTTAAGAGGTAGGTGCTAAAAGATTTGCACAGAAGGTTAAAACAGAGTTGTCTTAGTGACTGAGAGATGCTATTAAAACTTTCCACTGCTGGCCTCCCAACAGATGTGAGTGATAAAACTCCCACACACTGTGTATTGGAAAAATCAGATCAGAAGTCTGAGAGGAAAAAGACTTTTTTCCATAAGACTGTGATAAAATTGTCATGATGATTTTGCGTTGGAAGAAGCTGTGCATCAAAAAGCTCCCATCTGGTTCTTGTAGCTCTGAGTTGGCTCTGCATGAGCAGGACCACAGACAGGGCATCACCATGCTACAGGTGACAAACACGAGTTCTGAGACTGCTGCTGGCACATGAGGACGCTTGGTTGTAGGGCTATTTCAACATTTGTGAGTTGTGGGGCTGAGGACCCAGGCAGCATCAATGCCACTGTGCCACCTTTGTGCTGTTTGCCAGCCCTGCTCACAGGGATGAAGTATGGGGGGCACTGAGATTTTCTCAGAGCTGGTGGTGTTAGTACTGTCACAGCAGTGACAAATGGCTATTGCTCTAGAATTCTTCTTGTGACTGAACCCATCAAAGGACAAAGAAATCTAAAGATCTAGATAAATCAGAGGACTGTGTATCATGCTCAGAAAACAATCCCTGTGATATACATTGTTCCTGAAGGACAGTCTGGCAAAGTAGGAAGAGAAGATCCCACTATATCAGTCACTAAGACTGAATTCAAAACCTCTTACAGAAAGCAGCAGCCATTGCTACAGATCCTTTAGAGGTTCTGACCAAGGTTTTGAAAAACACCTTAATTATTTAAGTGTTTTCCTCAGTATGCAGTTTATAAAAAGCTGTAATTTTGAACATCCATTATACAGCATTCCTGGAGCCGTGATGCTTTATCCTGGAGCTTTGATGATTCTGATCAAAAGACAAAACTTCATTAATCTATCGGAAGCAGTGACTGCCTATGGGATTTTTCAGTTGATTACTCAAATTCTTAGAACACAAAAAAAAGAATACTACTTTATATTTCTGTATACTACAGTATGTTTTCTTAGGTGTGTATTGTGAGATTTACATGGTTGTTATAGTGATGAGTTTTAGAGTTTAGTGTAGCTTTTAAATGTTAAATGGTAGGTTTTCTTTGCCTTTAGCTGGAGTCGGAACATATTTTTGACATAGACAAGAAATGTTTCTAATGTATTCATATTAGAATTTAATATTTAATTTAATTTTGATACTGATAGATATATAAAAGCCACCTGTTCATTCCAAAAATTATTCAGCACCAGATATTCAAACAGAAAAATCTGCTGTAAAACTGAAAGAAAAAAAATATTTTGCTTGATATGTGTACAAAATGAAGTTATGCTTTAATTATTTGATTAATAATGCAATAGATGGTGAGAAATAGTATCTTGAAGCAGTTTGAATGAATTTCTGAATAAAATCATCCTTTCAGTTTAAACAAGATATATTTTGATCAAGCTTTCTGTATTTATTATTCTTGAATATTGCCCTTTTTTCTTGCAGTCAGGCTCTGCAAGTACTTGCAAGTATCACTTTTTATCCTGTTTTTAGGTAGAATCAAAAAGAAGATAAATGTGCATGAGCTTACATAGTTTTTTTTTTTTTCAATGCTTTTAAGTTTTTTTTCCATAAACTAAAATTTTAGAATATTACTCAGATTACTGTAATTAAAAATCACAGTGAACCTTATTCATGTACATAGATAAGTAGATTTTATTTTTAGGACCCTGATTACATCTGTGACCACATGAATTTGTAGTTATTAAAAATGTTATTTAAATAAAAGGGTATTTGAAATAAAATTTTAAATAAAAGGTATAAGTAACCCTTAAAGTCTGCATCATTGAACATGTAACACTTACATTTGAGTGTGTTTCAAGGGACTGGAAATCAAAACCAGCACTGCCAAGCACTGGCCTGCCAGTGTTGTCAACAGGATGTATTTCAAGCAAAGATGACAGGACAAATGATAAGATGCTGGTGAAAATCTACACTATAGATGCTTGTGAAAATGGAGTCAAAGAAGGCCCCAGCATCTTGCTTGAATTTTGGAAAAGGTGCACAAAGCTCTGAACCTAGAAAGGTCATAGTTTTTAGCTGGTTATGCGAAAGTGAAGAAAGGGCAGTTGAAAGGGATTTGAACGGGCTGAATTGGTGGGCTGAATCCAAAGATATGGAGTTAAATGAGGCCATATGACAGATCCTACCCTTGGGTCACAACACCCCCAGTCAGTGCTACAGGCTGGTGTCAGAGTGGCTGGAATGATGCCCAGTGGAAAAGGACCTGGGGTGCTCATCAACAGCAGCTGAACACGAGCCCAAGTGGCCAAGAGGGCTAATGGCATCCTGACTTGTATCAGGGATAAAGTGGCCAGTAAGACCAGGGCTGTGGTTGTATACTCAGCACTGCTGAGACCACACCTTGAATCCTTTGCTCAGTTTTGGGCCCCTCATTGCAAGGAAGACATTGGGGTTCTGGAGGGTGTCCAAAGATCAGCTGAGCTGGTGAATGGCCTGGCGCACAGGACTTATGAGGAGAAGCTGAGGGAGCTGGGTGTGTTTAACCTGGAGAAAAGGAGGCTTAGGGGAGATCTTATTCCTCTCTACTACTACCTGAAAGGAGGTTGCAGTCAGTGGGAGTCAGTCTCCCAGGCACCTAGTGATAGGACGAGGAGGTGGTCAAAAGTTGCAAAAGGGAAGGTTTAGAGTGGATATTGCAAAGTTTCTTCACTTTGCAATGTCCAGCCACCAGAGGGTGGTTGAGCATTGGAACAGGCTGCCCAGAGAAGTGGTAGAATCAGCATCCCTGGAAGCGTTCAAAAGCATATGGATGTGGCACTTAGGGATGTGATTTAATGGCGAACACAACAGTGCCAGCTTAATAGTTGGACTCAGAAGTCTTTCTCAATCTAAATGATTCTATGATTCTAGGAAATTGCTGAAAAAGGATGTGAAAAAAAGCCACCTGTTGAAAGTGCCGTTCAGGCAGATGAGTGTCCTAATGAAGACTGGGATCTCAAACGCAGGGTCTGGTTATATCCTAGTAAATTTCTGTCGTCACCTAAATGTGATTATTTTCCCATTGCAGCTTTAATTAATTGGCGTATCTACTGTCTTAGAGGCTTCAGGAAAAAAATGCAAAAAGGAGTAACATGAAAAAAAACTAACAAATTCTTTCTGAAGGACACATGTGGCCTGATGGTCTATAAATAAGTACTAACAAAGGACTTAAGAAACTTTGGTAACTTGGGGAATCTTAATAATGATATCTTATAGCCTTTTTTCTATGTTAGTAAAATCTAGAGAGAATATACAGAACTGAGCTAGCACCAAAATTTCGATGAGAATTTTGGTACATTGAAAATGCTTAAAATGTAGGCTCTGGAAGACTTTTTCCCACTTTATCAGACTTTTTCATGGATTACTATCTCAGAGCAGCAATTGTGTCTTCTTCTGTGTGGGGACACCATCTTTCACAAGCTGGCCTTCAGCTGTAGCACTGACCACAAAATCTCTGTCCTTTGTCCAGTTTACATATCTTTACTTTGGATGTGCTTTTAACATAAACACCCAAAGAAATAGTTAAATATGTTATCCATCCTGTAGAAAAGTTTTTAATTGTTGGTGTAAAAATAGATAACACCTAGAAGGTAATAGAGTCATACTCTTATGACTAAAGAATTAGTTTTCATCTCATTACTTTTTACTGCCTTCTCTCTCGTGGCACATACTTTTAGTGTAACGCCTGCAACAATATCCCTTCTATCATGATAACTGTTTCTTGTTAAAATTCATTCTGTAATTCTGCTGGAACGAAAGAAAGGAGGAATAGCAGCAGTCAATAATATGCAAGTTCCTGAACAATCTTCTATAATTTAAGAATTAAAAAAATACCCAAATATATTTGTAAAATATAACTGTATAAATGCATACTTTAGTGCCTATTATGTTAAAAATATAAGCTTTCAAAGACATAATTAGCTGACAGGCATGAGGCATTTTAGAATATCCTTCCAGAATAGCTGTGGACTAATTCTTACTAAACTAATATTAATGTAAATCAGAAATTATACTTGTAGTAGCTGGAAAATTATGCCAACAGTGTAATTGAAATCAGAATCTGACAAATTCATGAAGTGCAGCTACCCCAAAGGTACTTGCAAAGGCTATAGAAGCTGGAATTAAACTCATAAAACCAAAATAATTTAGATGTAAGTCCAAATTCTATTCCTAAATCATCTCACTGTGCCTTTCTATTGCTGTGTTTTGTTGTGGATACTACTGAAAGACTCAGGTAGTATCACAGAACATAGAAAATAAGAAGAAATCTAGACTGGTTTTCTTCTTTGTGAATGTAAGGAGTTATTTAATATTTTGATTAAGTTACAATTGATAGGGAAAATCCCTCTCTTTTAAGTAAAATTGGTGAACTTTCAGAACATGGGTGAAGTCAGCTTCATAGCTGAAGAGCAAAATTTTAACATTTTGATGCCCTCTCCACTCATTCTAATCCCTCAGTAATGTTGTGCAGTAGATAACAAAACTCAGGCAATATTCCCCAGAGGATAAATGTGTAGCTTTATCAATCTCTCTGTATGTGTTCTGTGTCTTGTGTGGTGAACTCAGTGTATAAAATAGACATTTATTTTACTATATGAAATTTATTATTGCATTTAGTCTCACAGAATTAAAATAATTGAAAATTTTAGATTTTTCCACTTGCTTTCTATGCAAGTTGTTCCTCTAACTAAATAAGTGTAAAATGGCACTCAGGGTAAAAATTTTGGCAAATTGAAACACACACACACACACGCGCACACACACAGAGATATATATATATATGTGTATATATATGTATATATATGTATGAAATAAGCGTAAAATTGCTTTTAGGACCAAGCTGATTGCGAGAGAAAATCCAGTTATCATATATTTGACCATGTTCTTAATGGCTCTTATATATGTGTGAAGTTATTTCAGCTTCTATTTAGAAACTTTTATAAGGACAATTATTCTAACAGAATAACAGCTGTTACTGTACTGGACACACCAGCTTAGGAATTTACTTTAAATAAAAGAATTATAAGTAAAATAATTGTAGATTAGATTTGGGTGTAAAGAAAAGCTGTTATTCATCGGGTTAGTTTCCCCTGTTATGGTTTCTTGAGGTTACATTCAAAAATGATTTCTTTATCATGTTAAAAAACGTTGAGTATTTTCATCTGCAAAGAGCAATTCAAGATTATTTTAGAAGGAAGTAGAGAAAAGAAGATCTTTGGAATACAGCAGAGGAATGGATGAGAGATCATGGAGACCAACCACCAATTTTAAGTATTCTGGCTTTCATCTTTTGTGCTAAGTCTAGAAGCAAAGCTCCTTAACTGCTCAGTGAGAACTGCTTGAATAAATGAACTATTTGACATTTTGTAGCATACTCCAGAAAGACTTTTAATCGCAAAAAAAAAATATTTAATGACAGGCTTTTCTCTTTCTTTTAAATAAATGAATAAACAAACTAACAATTAGGTAGTTTAGTAACTACTTTAGCCACTCCCCATGTCTTGTTCAAAGATGTTCCCTGATAAAGTCCTAACATTTGCTTCTCTCCAGAGGATTATTATTATTTCATTAAATACACCATCAATACCTCATTTTGTATAACCATAAGCTATCCCAGGTTTTCGTTGCAAATGGCCAATTGACTTTTTGATGGGTGGGATTTCCTGCTCTTCTGCCAACACTCTGGAGAGGGCATGTGGCCACACTTCATACTTACATTCCCAAAATTTCTAGATTCATCTGTTTCCTTACTTCCTGCACTGTAAAGAAAGGTCTTGAAACCTTTATACTTCATTGAGAACCATGCACTACTGCATTTTGAATTCTCACAATGTATGCAAAAGCATATTTAGGTCTACTTTGAGGGGTTTTTTCCCCCATTTTATCAGACAGGGTTGAACTGTGTGTGTGCATACAATATTTAACCTTTCTCTATTTTACTAATTTTATATTGAGCTCATATATACCTTAAAAGAAATGGTGTAATAAAGCCATGCAATATAATTATTGTAGTGGTCAAGCTTAAAGACTGCAGAAGAGAAATAAGCAAATAGATCATAACAGAGATGTATACCAGGAATGGTTTTACTGCTACTAGGAGCACAGTCAATTTCTCTTTTCCTCTTTCTCCCTTTTTCTCTTTCTTTTATGTTATAGTGTCCATAAAAGTTTTTGAATTGACAGCCCAGAAGATTGAAGTAGTCAATTTATCCTGAGTACAAGTACCATGCAGTTGAGGTAATAATCCTTCCATATTACCTCAACCCCGACCAGGAGTGACCAGACAGAGGTTGTGGTTTCATTTCTATTGAGTCCTTGGCCTTTGTGCTGATTTTGCCATTGAGAAGAGAAGAGCCAGCTGAGACATAACTTTTTTGAAGCAGATGCCTGCCTGCTGTGATCAGTATTGGTACCAGAGACAAAATAAATAACGTTTCCAGACCTCACAAGAGACAGAGTAATAGCAAGAACTACAGTAAGCATAAACAAAACAATAAATTTCCTTTTTTTCTATTTTTCCTTATTTTTTGGTACCTACTACCTGAAATCTCACAAGCTTGTTGGCTGTCTGTGCAAAGAGCTAAATGCACATTGCAATAAATTGAGACTTTACCTGTGGCCTTTCTCTACGCTTATCCAAAATCCTCTGAGACATTTCATCTGTTCTTATAGATACTCAGTAATCACCTCTATAGAGAAACAAGGGAAAGCAAAAGAGAGGCTTGTTTCCTTCATGTCTTCCTTACTAATTGCCAACTGAAGTTTTCATAATCAATTTGTGTGAAAATATCATGACTATCCTTTTGAGTCACCCAAAGAGCTTTGTCTGAGATGGGTACAGAATGGCAATTTCTGTCTTTTTCTTAAGAAGGAGAAGCAGTAAATATGGTTAACTCATGTACAGTTCTGCATGAGTACTGATATGTGCTCACCTTTGGCCGGCATTAGATCATTTTTCTCTCTGGTGCCTAGCTGCTGGTATGTCAACTGGATCAGTCAAATAAATGGAATGATTGAGTATTCTGTCTAGTTTCTGATGTAACATGCCAAATGTGGGAAGAGGAGAGTTTATTGAGCATCCTGAGTGGGTTTGTGAGAAGAAGGTAGGAATTACACCAAATCTCTTGCACAGAGAGCCTGAAACTGAAACAGCTCTACCTGCACAAGAAACAGCACACAGAAGAATCAGCAACCATCAACACTTCTCTGCTAGAGTCAAACTACTTCCTGCCACAGGTAGTGGATGATCCCACAAGGAATGGTATGCTGACTGACCTCATACCAACAGAGAAGGTCTTGATGGAGATTTGAGACTGTGGGCAGCCTTGGCTCTAATGACCATGAAATTGTGGATTTCAGTACTGGGCAAAGAGGGAGTAAGATTACTCTCATGGACTTCAGTGAGGACACATCTAGAGTGCTATATCCACTTCTGGGCTCCTCAGGACAAGAGAGACATGGAGCTGCTGAAGCAGATCCAGGAGAGGGCAAGAAAGATGCTAAAGGGACTGAAGCATCTCTTTTACAAGGACAGGCTGAGAGAGTTGGGCCTGTTCAGCCTCAAGAAGGTATAACTCAGAGAGGACCTTATCAATGTCTACAAGTATTTATAAAAGAGGGTGTGGGGAGGATGAAGCCAAGCTCTTCTTGGTGGTGCCAAGCAAGAGGAAAAGAGGCAATGGGCAGACCCTGAGGCACAGCAAGTGCCACTTGTATACAAGGAAAAACTTTACCGTGTAGGTGACAAAGCACTGGAACAGGTTGCCCAGAGAGGTTGTGTAGTCTCCTTCACTGGGGATGTCCAAGCACCACCTGGACTTAATCCTATGAAATGTGCTCTAAGATGACTCTTCTTGAGTAGGGAGGTTGGATCAGATGATCCACTGTGGTCCTATCCAACCTGGCCCATTCTGTGATTCTTCCAAGAGTGTAGCATTGCAGAGTAACAGCCCTTCATGGTAGCTGAACAGCTACTCATTCATGGTAGCTGAAGGACTGAATGATGCAAGCTGTGGTTTACAGGGGAATTTTATCTCAAAGGTTCTATGAGGACAACAATATGGGACAGAAGGAGTGCAGTCTGTAATATTTATAAGAGAAACGTGTGTATCTTTAGATTTGAGAGGTAGTTGTACATGTATTATGTGTTATTCATACTAGTCTTTGCAATTCATTCAGTAAGATACGCTTAAATGGAAGAAAAAGAGAAGTAAAAGCTCATAAATTAGTCTATATATTTTAAAGGAAAAGAAAGTATATCCCTTTTGCTTTCATTGAAGCAATTCTTCATCATGTCAGTCTAAAGGTACATAAAGCCCAAAAATCTGTTTCTTAGAGTGGACAGGAGCACAAGCCTGAGAAAGGAATAAATCAGACGTGTGCTTCCCTGGGATATCTGACAGCAAATATATACAGCTTCTGGACTTCAAGGGCTAGATAGAATGATTTTGTGGGTTTTTGGGCTTGAGTGGACTTTTCTTTCATGTGCTTGTCCTGCTACTTTTTCAACCTGTATGAACTATGACCCCTGCTATTTTAAAAAGATGCCTCATGTGAAAGATGATGAACAATTGTTATTTACCTTTTCTATGCCTACAATTCTATAGAACGGTATCATACCTCTCTCAGCAGCTCTCTTCTGTAAACAAAAAACTTCACTATGGTTCTTTCTTCTGTGTGAATTCTTTGTGCTGATAGTTTCTTTACTTTTCACAACTGTTGCTTATCCCTTTTGAGGGAGACACAGCAACATTCTATGGACATTGCTGTTGCAACCAGAACTGCACATAGTATTGAGGAGTTCCTGCACCTTGTACAAAGAAGTAACAGTGTCTTCAGATTTGTTCTCTATTCCTTTCCTAAATATTCCTAACTCCTTTTACTTCTTGCTTTGCTACAGAGCATAAGATGCCATTTTCCCAGAAGTATCAATTATAACCCCATCAATGAGTTCATCATTCTATATTTTTCTCCACTGAATTACATTTGCCTTTTCACCACTCAGCCAATCAGTTACACGACATTATTTGGCTGGCAGAACGATTCATTAGTTGTTTTTTTTTTGTTGTTGATGACAAAATTTTAGTACATCTTTTGTAGTTTAGTTAAAAGCAAAAAAAACCAACAACAAAAAAAGCCCACTGTTGTCAAAGACCATGGCATCTATCTAAGCAAGGAAGTACAGGGTGCTGCAGTTGACTCTTTATTCTCTGAGGATTTGTGAATATTCTGGGTATGCAGTTTCAGCCTGCCTGTGTTCCTATTATCCTAAAGAATGAGTGAAATCTGTTGTCATGAGAAAGCCATAGAACTTAATTAAAATAACTTACAGTTTAATTAAAATAAACACATACCACAGTGACTGTTTTAGTGAGGTAAGTTGTTCTCATGCTTACATAAAAGGATAGCAAAGCTGGCACATCTGTGTTGCAAAAATACCCCAGACACTAGAGTAGACATATGCTCACTGACATCTTGGTGGATGCTCTCACCCTCCCATATACTCAGACACGAAAATAAAACCTTGCAATGTTATTCAAGGGAGCAAGTGGATAGTTATTTCATGAGGCTGCATAGCCAGAGCTAGAGTGGGAATAAGAGCTGATCCAGGCAGAGAAGAAATGAGACAGACATGAGAAAGAAATGAGGCAGTCCTTTGGTATAAGGAGACTTGGTGCTCACGTAACACCCCAAATGCATGTATTCTTCCAGCCTCTCTTCTTTCATCTGTAAAACTTCAGGAGATTTAAGGAAATAATGAAATATGAAGGAAATCAAACTATTCATTCTCACTTAGCAGCATGCAGTTGTGGATCTCAATAATCAAGCAGTGAAGCATTCTGCCCTCAAGAAAAACTCAACCCCCTAGCAAAATTAGAGGCAATTTAAATGCAGTTATTAATAGAAACACTAACTGGAGTGACTTACTGCTGAAGCAAGCTAACTGAGCAACTTTGCAGCTTGGAAAATGACAGCCACTCAGTGCCTACAATAGCCTTAGGATGTGCACTGACAAAGTCCATGGAAATGTTCATTAACTCCGACATATGCTCATTAGGTCAGCTCAGTCTCTCCAGACACACTTGATTACCCTTTTGCCCACTGCAGACTTACCAAAACCAGGAAGGGAAAGGGATATACCAGATGTAGGGCAAGATTCTCTGGCCCATTAAATCTGTGATAAAACATGTCAAAACAGGCATTTTGATTAAGAGTGGAGCCTGTTGATGGTGAGAAATGTTTCTTATTCACAAGGTAGTGTTGGGTTCTCCAAGCGGCTTGTCCTGTATGCTGTGGTGCTCACCCTGGAAAAGTAGCAGGGCTGTGGACCCTTACACAATCCATAATACCAAACTACTTTGTATTTGTTTCAGTGGTCTGTAACTGCATCCAAACTATGAAGTAGAAAAATTTCTCAAATCATGCAAAATTATTTAGAGGAGCTCATGCTTGAGAGGATGCTAAGGAACTTCAGAGAGACCCAACAAAGTGACTAAATGTCAGGAAGATGTATTGGTTCAATTTAAAACTAGTCATAATCTTCAAGAACTAGAGATATATTTTATGAGCCATCACATCTCCTTAACTCAGTCTATTTTAGACTATTTTAGGAATGCTTTTGATAGGCCTGGTTACAGAAGAGACAGCTTTTTTTTTTTCAGAGAAAAGTAAGAGAATAGATGGCTTCCAGAAGAAATACCGTAGATCAATCTTTTTTCCCCATAGATAATTGTTTTTTCTGAAACACAGGCATCCTCCCCTGAAGTTCTTAAACATCTCTACCATAATGAAATTAAATTTCATTTTTCTTTCCATCAAATTTTTAATCAAGACGTTGCCCAACACATATCTGTATAAAATGTCCCATTGACAACAATAGAAACAAAAGAAAGACTAAAATATTATATGAGATTCCCCTTTTTTAAAAATAATTTTGATATGCAAAATTTCAATTTTTATAATTAAATGTATGTACTGAAAATCCAGGGAAACAAACTTCTCAGAAAAGTAAGATTCTCTATCAAATGTCTTTTCTTCCTGGTGAATTAACATTTTCTTCCAAAATTAAAAGTTAATAAAAAATTCTTGGGCAGAAGCAAAATTTTTACTTAAATCCTTGTCAAATTCTATAATTTCAGACCTTCCTTTTAAACATTGTATTCAAATCATTGAAAATTTTTAACACCAGATAAATTGTTTACATTCTTTCCTTTCCCTAAAACAATTTCATCCTAATTCAGTCACCCATGCAGGAGTATTAAAAGATTTTCTTCAGTCTTCTAGATTTTTCTTTAGGAAGGAAAAAAAATCCATTATGGAATCACATTGAACTGTGGAGCTTATTAGTATTTAAGGGCTACTTAACTGTTTATAATTTACAAGGACCATGAAAACAAGGCAAGAAAAAGTGTCTCTAGGTATTTCCAAAAGAAATATAAAATACCTATTTTGAAATTGCTTTAAAAAACCCAAAACCATATACTTTTATATATATATATATATATGTATGTGTATATATGCATATATATTCATACATATAATACTAACTGCATGGTCCACTTAAAGCTATATTATTAGAATATCTGAAGGGATGTAAAGAAACCCAGATTTTTATTTCATGAAGGATGGTGTTTTCACTGTTACAGTGAATGTGACAAGGAAGAACTCTGACGTGTGTCATAAAGTCTGAGAGTTTTGTTCAAATGGTGGCTCTCATCAGCAAAAAGACAGTTATTGCTTCATTGTTTGTTATTCAAATTTAAATTTTGCAATGGTAAGCTGTCTTTAATTATATTACTAAACATACTGCTCATTAGTTCATTAAAAGCACTCTACAACATATGGAGCTTAAAATATATCAACTACATTAAATGTGATTTCCAATGATAAAAGCACATCTCCTGTAGCATCCCAGAGATATTTGAGGATCCTGAAATGTCAGAGAAAGAAATCTGTTATAGGTGATATAAAAACATTGAGTAGTTTGGTACTTGACAGAACAGGGATAGAAATAATCACCATAGATCAGCACCATTACTCAGTGAAGTCTCCTTAGTGTCTAGAGGAAGCTTCTGATCCAAGAAGTCAATATAATCATCTGGGTCTGGTCTTGATTTGATCACTGTCCTAAAAATTTTAAAAGGGAAATAGACTGGTAGAAAAGTACACACTTTTTAAATGGATGTGTTTCTTTGTAAACCTCACCCTCTGTGTGCAGGCTCACAGCTAACGTTGTCATAGAGTAAAAGTTTATAACCTAGGTCAGAAGAAGCTCCAGGAAGTGGTCTGGAAGTTGCTACTCAAGACTCCAAAGTTAGAGTTAATTCCATCTCCAAGGGCTGTCTGAGGAGCTTCTGTTAGCTCAGAAATGACCACAAAATAGAATGACCATACTATTCTTATGATTACTATCTCCCAAATAGTGTAGTATTCTAGTTTGTCTGTCCAACACATGTAATAAATTAAAGTGCATTCTCTATATTCTATAAAACTTTCATTTCCTTCAGAAATACAGATTCTAGTTTTATTTCCCTCACTAGGATTTTTGTAAGTGTGTGGGCCTTGAATTATGCAGATTTACATGACTGCATTTTTTGCAGCTGTCAAACCGAGTTTGCTTCGTAAAAACTTATTCAAGAATCAGTTGGTGGAAAAGTAATTTACTTATTTGTTCAGATGACTAGATGTTTTTACTGAAGCAGTTTTGTAAACAATAGTATTAAGCAACTCAGAAGTAAACAAACCAAATTGCAGAATTTACTACTGATTTTAGCTCATTACACTTATAAACTTTAAATTTTCTCAGGTAGAAAAAACTTAAAATAATGTAAGCAGAATTTATGTGAAATTTTTTGCATGTTTTTAAAATTAAGTATAAGAAAACAATTATATACATACATATACTTATGTCCTCTCTCTGCAGTCATTATACAGGAATACCTGGAGGTTTGAGAGGGCCGTAACATTCCAACATTAGCTATGCAGAGTTCACAAAAGTAGGAGACTACAACAGGAGGAGCCAAAGTATCCAAAATTTAGTGTGGGTATACGCACCTCCCGACTGGCCTCTAATAAGGTTTCTGTCTTCTGTCCCTACAGAGACTTCTCATTGCCCTCCCCTGGAGGGATTAATTCTTGTCAACATCCTCATCCCTGACCTCATTCTATCAGGGAGTTACAGAAAGGCAATGTTAGAAATGTACCAAAAAGTGATTTGATTGACCAGGGTTGTTTTGCAGAGGTGCCCAGGAAGGAGGTAGCACACACTGGGTGAAGGATCTGCGGGTGGTGGTGTGGACTGCTGCCTCACCAAGGGTGAGTAGCACTGCAACCCTGCTGTCCTTGACTGGCTCTCAGTAAAATCTGCCCTCAGGGGTATCCTCTAACATCTCAGTACCTCGTGGTCTCCATTGCTAAATTAAGACTAGTGCCATTTTGTGGGTATAATGGAAAAGCTTAATTAAGAGCTGCAAAGTAATTTTGTGCCTCCTCAGAGAAGAGCTCAAATGCTGCAAAACAACATCAGGTGCTCAAATTGTAAATCCTTTATTGACAGAACCTGTGACTCCTGAGATCTTCCAGGAGGTGATTAAAATAAGTGCTGTGAGCAATTGTAATCAGAATACCACTGGTAACAAAAATAATAACACTGAACCAAGATATCAGTTTGGACCAGATATTCCTGATGAAGGCATTAAAGAAAAGAAAATTTCAGCCTTGGCTTTATTTGAAAAAAAAAGGTATTTAAATTCTACATCCTAAAAAGTATACTATTAAGCTGTATTTAAGCAGTAAAGGAAAGGACACATGTGGGTAAGACATCCTTGTGAGTAACAAAATTAAAAAGTGGTTCTTAATGACTACAGCGGTTGTTCAAAAGTTGTCTCAAAATGTGGGTTAGGTTCTCAGTCATTGTTCTGATTGTTCTGCTGAAGTCAATGAAGGTGATTCTTTTCTCATCTTCACTTATACCAACCATGAATTCCACAACTGAATCTTTCAAATACTGTATTTACAGAGTCCTTCATTTAATAAGCAGGAATTTTTCCTTGGCTTGCTAATTTCAAATACTTTGTTCATATGTTACTTGAGAAAAAACTGAAATTATAGGACTTGTCCTTTGACTACTTTAACAACAAACTACTGTGTTTACTTGAGCCTATTGACTTACTAGCCTGTGCACCTGAAATGAAATGGAAATTGTTCATATGTTTCTATTTTACAGGAAAAATTGACATAATGAATTTCGTTCAAATAACCTAACCTAATTAGGCCAGTTCTAAATTGTTTAGTAAAATTAAACAATTTTACATATCTCTAATCTGAAAACATTACAGACACAGAGAAAGGCTTTCCTGTAACGAGAAGGAGATATTTGAAGTATTTTTTACAAAGTTCCAAGTAATGCAACATGTAGCAAAAAACAGAGGTGAAAACACATAGACCAAACCAAACCAAACACACATTAAAGTTCACATGGTCTGTAATAGTTATTCCATTTACCACTCAGCAACCAAACAACCTAGTGAGGCAGAACAGCATTTTGTGTGACAAGAAAACCTAACACAAACTTCAAAGGAAATCTGAAAATTTTAAATAGATCATTTTGTTCTTTTCCCGTCTCAAAATTAGTAATCATGATTTACATTACAACTGTGCTTCAGCTGTATTTAGTTCATTTGAAAAAAAATATTAATAAAACATGTGAAGCTAATAGATAGATAAAAAGAAGTGAATACATTACAAGCCAACCATTCCTTAATAAATAATGCATTTTTAATTGCAATTTTATGAAATACAGGAAACTCTCCCCCCCATCCACATACTCTTTTTCTGATAATATGTAAATGAATGAAAAAAGAGAGATTAATAGCAAAATAATTTGTGTTTCTTAGTTTAAAAATACCACATTATGAGCCTATCCTCATTTATTGCTTTAATCACTGTTTTGCTTTGGATTGCACACACCTGCACAACTAATTAAAGGTAGCAGTTATCCACATGAACTAAACAAAATATATCCCTTTAGCAGCATGTTCAGCTACATGTACAAGCATGTGATATGGAACTTTTTTTGGCTTATTGCCTGAGAAACACTCTTACTTTACTTTTAAGCATAAAGCAATTAGAATTTAAATACTTTCTGCTAAAAATTGCTGTATGCAATAGCTAGTTTAAACCTGTTAAACAACTCTACCATTGCTTTCCATTTTTGGTATCTGTAATGTACATTTCAGGAACATAAACCTATTGCATTTTGGATAACAAAAGAAACTATCAGTATAATTAACAAGAATAATAAAATATTTAAAATTTTGTTTTAATTCATCTCCTTCCTTAGTTTGTTGTAAAATTATTATTAGAAAAGCAATACTTATTTGTTGTTAATATCTGTATAGTATTAATATGCACATAATTTTCTCTACAGTTTAAGATGAACAATAATACAAAAATTTGAACTACTGCACTTTAATTTCAAAGAAATTTTCAACAAAAAATGGAATTTAGAAGAAAATTTTTTTTCTTGCTTTTTAAAGATTGAAAAAAATCGTAAAAAATGGTTTATGAAAAAACTTCAGCTAAAAATAGGGAAAAGCAAAGAAACAATCCCATTTGTTTCTGTGAAATAAACTAAAAAAACCCCAAACAAAACCAAAACCACACAAAAGGTAAAATTCCCTTCTGTTCATACCCTCTACATTGGTGCTCTTAAAACTACCCTGTAGCACCTTGTGCTGTTGGAATTTGTGTGTTCTAACACAGAAAAGGGAATGTTGCCAGTGGAACAATGGATCCAGGATGAAAAAAATCTCACTTATTTTATTAGCTTTGCCATTGGTCTAATATTTAGTTAGTACCCATAACACCATCCTCTGTGTCTCTGTTCCACTAGTTTGGAGCAGAGAGCTTTTCTTATCTCATCTTATCTTGTTACCTAGGACTTGATATCACTGCAGAACTCTGGAGAGTGAGGTACAATGTCAGAAAGGAAAGAACAACATACCATTTACCCTGCAAGTCTGTCTCTGCCTGTAAACACTGGAGGGTGTTTAAGAAGGCCACGAAACCTTGGTCCCCTTCTACCCTCCACTGATATTTAAATTCCAGAGCATCTTTGATCATTTAGCATTGCAAGAACTATCCCCTTCTACTTTTACCATCTATTTATGGAGTTATCATTCACAATTTGTCTTGTCTCCTCTATCCTGCTGGTACTGTCTGCTGCTGTGATCCCTCTGAGAGGAATTTCCAGGAGTTCTCTGCCCCCAGTATTGAAAAGTGCTGTACTTCATTTGTTTTGAACTGACTCTCTACTGGTTGCACTGGTTTACTCTAATTACAGCATTGCGAGTTTTGGTGGAAGTCAGTTCTACACAAACCATATGCACCACATTCAAGATTTTGCAAATCTTGATTAAGTGCCCCGTCAGTCTTCTTTCCAGACAGAAAATACATAAATGCTACTTTTATTCTCTCTGGGTAAGGGAATTTTTCCACATTCTTGCTCATTATATTTGCCCTTCTCTACATTTTCTTTAGCTGTACTGTATCTTTCCAGAGATGCCAGGGACAAAAGTAAAAGTACAGACAGAGCTTGTAGCTTGTAAGGTTTTCATTCAATGCCAAAAGGACATTTTCTGTCTTGTTTTCAACAGTACCATACAGATAATTAGCTGAACCATATGAAAAATATATAGAACTTCCAAACTGGCCTTTTCAGACCTAGGATCTCAGGCCAAACATGAGATTTATATTGCTGGAGTCCTTGATCCCCTGAATTGAAAGGAGCCCATTGCAATTCATTTAGCAGAGCTGCAGTACAAAATTTAAAATCCAGGGCAGAATGAATTAAAACCACAGCATAGACTTAGACACATTCTCAGAGCTGGATATCTGAGAAAGAATATCCGCAAAGTACGAAGCAAAGATTTGTGAGTGCCAAGGGCCATGTGAAACCACATGCTACAACACTGGTACCTATGTTTAGGTATGGCTATCTGTCCTGCAATCACACTCCCCAAAGCATGCTTGGCATATTTTTTGGCAAGACTTATCAGCTGCAAAGCTACATTTTAAAGAGGTTTAAATTTTATTCTTGAGTAAACATGAAGAGATGAACAGGTGGCAAAATCTCCAAAACAGAGGTCATACATAAATTTCAGTTCCCTGTTTACTTCGTCATTCACCCAAAGACACATGGAAACACAACCACAAAGATGCAAAACTTGGGAGTTTCAAACAGTATGGGAAATCAGTTAAAATAATTTTTCCCCCCTCAAGTAAAGCATTTTGCCTGTTTTCAGGACGAGCATAATTGAACCAAATTTAGTTTGACACATTGCTGTTCAATGTAAGTTTTCACCATCTACAGATGGTGATTGGTATAAGATATATATTTCAGATATAAAGTTTCAGAAATGCCATCCTTTTTCTTGTCTATGGGAAAAAATAAATCAAAATATCATGACTCTTATGAAGTGTAGACAGTAAAAGATGCCCTTTGAGTCACTTGTTATTACTTTTGAGTTAATAGCTGAACATTTTGAGAAAATTCTCTTTTAAAAAAAGCTAAAAAACAACCAGTAGTTTCCAAAGTAATAATTTAGAACTAAAACCTTTTAAAATTTTAAGGATCTGAACTTCATTTTGTCAGTACATTACTTGTTTAGAGAAAGAGAATATTAAGATTAAGGATATTAAAATTAGATCCTAGTATTAGCTTAGTTTGAAATTATCTTTCAAAGGAAAAAAATCTACATAGATGTTTCCCTGTTTAAAAACAAAGTTGTTTGTTGTTTGCTAATTATCCAGATAGAGTTGGCTGGAATACCCTCTACTGTTAGAAAAATTACAAAAAGCCTCACATTTGTACAGTGAAAGATTTTTTTTTTTGAAAGCTTGTAATTATACAGATACTAGGGCAATTTATCGTTGGGAATTGTTAAGTTGCTACACAGTTACATTGAGTGGTTCATCAGAGATTTGCACCGGCAGATGGTAAACCTTATAAAAATTACATGTGCATCATTTACTTTCCTTTCCTTTCAAATCTTCATTGCTCAAGGAGAGGAGCAGTAGCTTTTCCGTGTAGACTGTTTTCCTTTACAAATCTGAGACAAATTCTTTGCTCACAATCTGCCATGAAGGCCAGATCCTTAAACTCATGGAAAACCAAGCATGTCAGCAGAGGCTGCAGGAGAGAAGCTGCCCCGTGCAGGATGAGTCTTTGGGACGCCTGATTTACAGGGCTGGTCTCACAAGAAAGAACACCTCAGCTACATGAGAGTAGAAATCTGGACCTTTACGAGGAACAGCTAATCACAGGCATCCATCCCAGACAAACAAGGAGAACTCTTCAAGATTATTTGGTCTAAGTCTATGCATGCTAGTGGAGTCCATGAAGTGATAGTGATCATGGTCTTGGGAAAAAACATCTCCTATCTCACCTAAAATTATTATTCAGTCATTAATCTAGAGTTCCAATTCAACAAGACAAACTATTACACTGAATAAAAGAAAAAAATTGAATATTTTAAAATTGATTTTTTTTCTATATGTGAATAAGTAGGCAAAAAATTAACCAAGTTACAGCAGTAAGGAACTGAAATATAACTATTGCAGGACATGAACCAGGAGATATCTTATTGCAGGAGACAATCTTAAGATTCCAGTAATTTGTATGAAGTTCATGTTTGGAAAATTTTGTTCCTGAGAGGCCAAAGAAAACTTATGTCTCAGCATATTTATAGATTATGTATACTTCTTGTCTTTTCTAAAATGAAAAGAAAAGTAAGATTTCACACAATATTAAAGAATATATTGAACCTTAGAAACCAAGAAAATACTATATAGAGACCACATTTCCCAAATATTTTTTTTTCTTTTAGTATTTCATTTATACTAATGACAATGTAACAGTCAAATTCTTAAACCTGTATTTAAAATGTTAGACTAAATGGGCTAATTTTCAGAACTCAAAAAAAAAAATTAAGCAAGCTTTGTTTCTGTTTTTCTCAGAAACCTGCCAAAACACTTTAATTTCCTTAGTAATAAAGAGCATCTCTACAAAGTGAAAGCCTGGAATATATTCCCTGTTAATTGCAAAACTCTGCATTTAGACCTTTACCTTAGGGACTAGTAAGTGAAAGAAATCCTGCACTAGCTATTTTATGTAGACTGAAGCTTACAGAATGTTTCATTGTCTTCTTGAGAGTTTTTCCTTTATTGCCTTCTGTACAATCTTATGCTCTTCCTCTTTTTTGGGAGGGTATGTGTGTGTGAGGGGAGGGAGTGAGGGAGTGCTAAGTACATGTGCTACCATAGCAACAGCTACCAGTTACAGGACCAAAAATCAGTGATGCAGTCCCAACCTGACTTTTGGTCTCTGTTACTTGAGCCTGGCTGTTTTCAAAGCTCTGAGGCTGTTCACAGTCATTTCTAATCATTTCATTCACTGTATTCTCCAGAGGCTCAGTGGATGACCTAAAGGAAGGCCACCTGACATAGTGCTAGGATATTTCCCTTCACAGTCCAGTCTCATCAGTTTTACTGGTTCATCACTACAGCACAAATTAGCCACTGAATTACAACTGCCAAAGCCCGTAAGTGTTAGAATGTTAACTATTCTATTTCTAGGTTTGCCTGGAATTTCCTATGTTTGATGAGAATGGCACAAAGGATTACGTGCTTAGTACATTTCTGTTGAGGATGGAGGAGACCTTCATACCCAGAACGTTTCTATTTTTATTTTTTTAATGACAAAATATTTTGTAATTACAGATTGATACAGTAGAATAGAATAGAATAGAATAGAATAGAACAGAATAGAACTTGTTTTCTAAGTGAAAAGAACATGAAGAGCTGCTCTAGCATGATTAGAGATTTCTCTGTAAGGGTTACTTGTAGGGTACAGCCAGCTCTTCATGATCTTCCTTGCCAGAGTGGACATCACTGGAGCATGCTGCAGCCCAGTTTCTGACATGGACCATAACAAACTGTTCTGCTTGACTTTAAATTATAATGAGAGCTTATACTGTCCCCAAATCTGCCCTAGTCTTGGGAATAGAAAGACAGAATTTCTTCACAATTACTCAAAAGCTGCTGCTGCTGCAAGCGTTCTTGAAGTATTGCCAATTGTTTGCTGTTTTCATTGGTTAATTTTGTCAGCGCTTCCAGTTTGGAAGCATTGTAAAGAGAAAAGCTACTTGCTCCTGAAAAGACTGGTAGAAAATGCTATCTTCTCTTTCCATAGGATAAAACTGACTTTTACTCCACACTGATGTTAATACATTCCTGTGAAATCAGAGGGATTGAGCAGCTAAATCACATGCTTGCATCTCAGATAAGCAAGAATCAGAGTCAAGGGGAATGGTTAAAGTTAGGGTTTGAAGAATCATTTGAGAGGCTGCATGCTTGAATTCTGGACTGAATGATTTTTAGTTTCATAGATATTTTAACAGATGCACTTGGTTCGATAGAGTCCTCTGGATATCAGCATTAATACTAAATTATTCCATTATGATCAGTACAATTATAATGAATGCATGAATCATTAATGCCAATATTTATTCTATAGTTTCTTACAGCAGTAGATAGATATTTCCAAGCTAATGCAATCCTAGTACAACTGGTACTCCAAAAAGATAAATTCATACAGGAACAAATGCAAAAAATGGCTCCTAGGATGATTGCAGTGATAAAGAATAAATCTTATTGGCATAGACTAAAAGTGTTATACTGGATTTGCCCAGCTGAAGGCTCCCCATAAATACCTCAGTGGAGCAAACATCTGAGTAAAAGAGTTGTAAAAAGTAAAAGACTGTCCTGGAACAAAAATACATTACTCTAAGCTGGTAAAGAATGCATTTATTTGATTCTTTCTAAATATCCAGTCAATGAATTTTTTGCATTACTTTCCAAATGGCATGGTGAAGGAAAGAAGGTAACCCACTTTTGAGATGGTTTTGGATGACTATAATTAGGGTAATTGTATGGAGCAATTATTTACAATAGCTGACGATGACACTCTCTGGTACAAGCTTTAACTTCAAGGCCAATTTTTGTGAAGAATTTTTCTACAGTGAAAATACTGTCTTGTCTTATTTTGTTCTCTCTGGGGGAAAAAAAACTCAAACAAAACCAAACACCCCCTTACCCCCCGCTCCAAACCATATATACATATACATATACATATACACATACATATCCATATATACAAGTACCTTGCACAAAGGAAGCTAGTGACATGATGTTGTGCATCTCACCCAAAGAATGCTCTTTGTTAAGCAAACTTGGACACACATCTCTAGGTGGGCTCAGCACTGGATGTTTGGGGAAAGGAGATTTCTGGACTGGGAGCAAATTGAAATTGGGTTGAATAAAAGGAGCACCCATCCTGGGAGCATAGCAGTGCTGTAGCTGGCTCTTCCTGCATCTCTCCTCTATTCCTTCATGACAAACTTGCTTCTCACTCCAGTAGTTCTAAATAAGCAATTAGGTAATAAATTGTACTTGTATAATTCCTATCTGCTTCCTATCTTTATTTTTTCTCCTAGCTTAGAGTCAATCCTTTCTTTCCATAACTCAGCTAAACTCTGTCCTCTTGTAAATTCATGAGAAAAAAGAATTATTTAACCTGGCCATCAGTAGGCTTTGTCCTTGCTCTAACATTAATTTCTTCTTTTGTATCTCACCAGCCTAATCTAATCAACAGATTTTTCAATTGCTTTTGCTGTTTGGTCCTGGCACTCTCATTTGGTCGTGGCACATATAAGTGAACTGCTTTATTAAGCCTTTGTATTTTTATTTGCTAAGAGATTTAATTGCTGTGTATGTGTCAATAGTATTTTACAGATGTTTACAGTAATTATACCTAATTTAATTGCTTCATTTAAGGGTTGCCAGGGCAATGGATGGTGGTTAGCAACATAACATTTTTGAAAAGGTTGGTTATATACTAATGGGGTTTTTTTTTAAGATACTCCAAGAAGTGAATTTAGGTGTTGCCTGCAAGCACAATGAAGAAAAAGACATTCTTGAAGTGTATTGTATGTAGGGGAGGGTGTCCAACACTTCACATGCAACGTGGGTAGATTGTGATGGAGATTGATGAAAACACAGGAAAACATGTTTCATTTTTCAGGCCTTTCAATTCTGTTCTGAAAAAAACAGAAAAAATGAACGGCTGTGCTTTTCTGTCCTGCAGCACACAGTAGCGCTCTTGTAAAGAATTAACAAGTGGAAGCTTTCTACGCACTCACTACTGGACAAAATTCTCTACTTGAGGAGGAACAGAAGCTTTTAAAAGGGCATAGTCATGAGTACTACAGTGGGAATATAGGTAATGGAAAAACAGAATGGGGAATAAAGCTGGTGCAAAGAAAGAGCAGAAAGTAAAAGAGAGAAATTGAACACTGTAAGGCTTAGCTAAGTGAACACCTTCCTTCTGCCTGCTGGAAAGGAGTATTTCTCTTTCTACTTTGAGACTGATAATTGATTATTAAAGGTGGCATAATATTTTTCGGTTATATTTTACTTTAACTGCACTGCAGGCAATCAGCATGTAGAGAAATAATTTATTCTCAAAGCCTAAGATGTTACAAATAATTACTTTAATAGTAATTGAATTATGTCTTATTATCAGTATCATGTAAGAATTATATTTGAAAATGCACTGGTGATGCTATGTAAGCTTGTAATTCCACTTAAAGTGATACATGCTTCAATTACACGTCAACTGCAATTAGTGCTAAACCTAGTGAAAACTGTACATGCTACTCTTCAGGCTCTTTCTAAAGTCACTGTGAGTCTTGAAATTCATTGAGTATGACACTAGCATCCATAATGTTGTCATTATGGACACACATTACATTTATATACAAAATAAGTATCTTTCACATGCATGTTACAGCACAGATGCTCTAAATTCCTATGTATAATGCCATTACAGAAATCTGGCAAAAGATACTGTTACTAATTGTCTTGACCCAAGTGGTTATGTTAATTCACAAGCATCTTGATATACAATTGAAATAAAATAATCTATTTGCAAAACTTGAAGTCTAGAAAATGGGAATAAAAAGATCATGGCACATCTACAATCTGGACCTCATGAGCATAATTCAAATTCTAGTATGTACAACAAAAATAAAGGGTGGTGGGATACCTCTTTTGTGAAATGGATTAAAGACCATAAGGGTAAATAATCTGATGTATAATTGTACTGAAATTTTAATTTTATGGCAGAAGGAATAAGGATAATGTGCAAAAAACCCATCTCAAATCTTCTGATTAGTTACTAAAACTTAATAAGAAGTATGTCAAAAAAGAAAAAGGAACAAAGTAGAGAAGATGACCGACATAATATGTCCAAATTTCTTCATGACTAATTTGAAATGCATTATTCATACATCAAATAGCAATTTAAAATTCCAAAAATTACACAATAAATGCACATGTAAATATTTTGAGAAACACTTTTATTTCCTTTATTTTAAACACACTTAAGCTGCCAGGTATTTTTCTGAAAGTTTTCTGGATCTAATCTAGTTCTGCTGTCCATATTTATTATATAAATATTCTGAGATAAATTAGCAAATTTATTCTGTATGCAGCCTTGACTGTGGTGACAGAAATACAATTGTGTGTAATAACACAGTCTTGATATCCTGTCTGCAGATACATGGATAGGTGTTATGTTCATGCTTCACAGTGAGGTTTTTTGTACATTCTACATGAATGCATCATAAAATGATCAGACTTTAATAATTATATTAGTTTGGAATAAGAGGTAATTTTACAAATACCATATGATTGTAATGGATATATTTCTTCTTCCATAAAAATCAGTAGGACTTTTAACATTAACTGTGATGAGAAAAGCGATGTACCTCCTGTGTTTTGTCCAATTTTTCCTGCTATTTCATGTGCAAATTCAGTGGGGGGAATATACAGAAAGACAAAGCAACCTTTCTTTGGAGATTGCATTGAAATAAGGTTGGCATAATCTTTATTTTTCTTTTGGAAAAAGAAAATACAGCCTTCTCTTTACATAAGTGATTACTGTAACCCAACGAACATGACCTTATTATACTCTTCACATAGTTAATAAGAATACTGATAGCTTCCTTATTTTTATCTTGGCTTTATTTTCTCTTTCTTGTTGTAACTTATAAAGGTAAATTATTGCACGGATTATATGTCAAGGGAATAACAAGTGTGGCCCTAATATCTAGTACAGCTACAATGCAGCTGAGTCAGTGTGATTCAGTAATACCTACACAAAGAGCTAGAGGAGTAAAACAACAGAGAAAAATTTTAAAAGGCCACAATCTATTTCAAAGCCCATATCTATTGTGACTAAAGAAAAGTGAAGGTAAAAGCCAGCCTTGTCCTGAGAAAAGGAGTACTGCAATGATTATCTATTCAAAATTCACACTTCTACAGTTTGTTTTGAGACCAACACCAAAACAGGCCATTATACACTGTGGGATAGTGCTTGAGAGCTGCTTGCTTCCTTCCTAGTTCTGAAAGGTTCTGGTAATTGTAGAGGTCAGCATTAGAAACATAGTATATGCGCTCCTTTTTCTGAGAAACCTTTCTGAAGAAAATATTTGAGATATGGCTAAAATAGACTTTATAAATGTGTTAACTCTTATGTTTTGAGCTGACAGAGGCACAAATTTTTTACTCCCTTGCCAAAGTGAAATGTTGAGAAACCATTATTTTCATTAGTTGCTTTAAGTTCTGCTGACAGTTTTGGGGATTCCTACTTTTGGAAACTTCTTTCTTATATTAGTCCAGCATTTTACTGGGTGTCAAGCTGTATTTTAAACATCTGCAGAAAACCAAAAGCAAATGGATTCCTGAAAGACTGAGCTACTTTTTTACTGGTTCTCAGCCTGGGACCCAGGTCCAATTTCTTCCTTTGCCTGAAGCAATTTACCCTCATGTTTCTCTGTTCCCAGAAGACTTCACTCACTATGAGGATATTCAGCCTTTTTGGTTAAGGTCTGTCAAATTCTCTTGTTAAAACTAGTCCAACTCACACAGGAGAATCCTACTTTCTGATTTAACACATGGGGGCTGTATCACCTGCATTAAGCAAGTTAAGACAGAACTACAGGGAAAGAAATGAGTCTCACTTCCTCCTCTCTTTTATTGAGCGTGGCAAGGAAACGTAAGAACAGCTTCCCAGACCAAAACACTTATTTTATACTGCAACACATTACCACCAGGGCAGTGAGTTGTGCCTCTCAGCTGCAGTGTTAATAGCTATTTTAAAGTCAAGAAGTATTTAGGTATAATGTACTTAGAGAATAATAGTGTCAGAATCTCCTCGTGATGCTACCTTTGGGCAGCCTTTTTGGATCCGTAATATCACTTAATGATTATGTATTTTGTAAAACATAAAGAAGGATTGGGAATAGGAAATACAGAAGTAGAGGATTAGACCCAGGTCAGTGAAACCCAAATGCATTTAGAGCCACTGAACGCTTCAACAAACACTTGCAGGGGATTCTATAATGATGAGTCACATCTCTCCACCTCATCCAAAACTAGGGAGAGTTATGAATCTGTGCAAAGTTTTGTGAAGAAAGGCATCAATCCTTAATTCTCAGTCAACTCCGTTAGATATATCACTAGAGTTCACTCAAATTTGATATTTCTGTAAGGCTCAGGTTATGTGTTTCCAACTCCTTTTATCTTTCAGTATGGAAGCTGTCGTCTAAGGATCCTGCCATGAACATCATTCCCAGACCATAAAATTGAATAAAATTTTTGAGGCTTGCAATGACTGTTCAGTATTTGTCAATACATATTTTCAAAGAGTCTTTCCATATGTTTTAATAGACTCAGCTTTTTCATTCTGTGAGAAGAAAGGAATATCATTAAGATGTTAATACTTGAGAAATACTTGATTCTGAAATTAAACTTGAGCTACTATAAAGTAACTGGAAAATATTAAAATAAACTGTGTTAAATACCTTGCTAGGAACACTCAAACTCTCTTTTTTGTTGTTAAAATTTTCTTAACAGTTGTGATTAATGATTTTTCATGTTGTATTGACAGACTGAGGAGGTTTTACATATTTCCTGAGATGGTTTGGATGTTCCCAATTTCAAAAGAAAAAAAAAAAAGTAGTATTTGATCTAAAAGACTGTACCATTAAACTATAAAAGTAAAATTTTACATGGAATAACAAACTCTAATTCCTATACTTTTATAAATCTGCATTTTTTTTCTTTTTTGTTTTCTTCCTAAGTAATGGTCTCCTTCCATTTAAATAACTCAGTGAAAAGCTTTAAAAACCAACAATCCTTTCAAACTCAGAAAATTAAGAATTAACTTAAGTTTACCATCTTTTGTGTAGCATGGGAATGCTTTTAAATTATACCTACATTTGCTTAGGTTTGTTGAGCAGATGTGGGATTAATTATATGTTTAAGTGCCTTGTTGAACAGAGGTCCATTTCTTGTTACAATCAGATGCTTAGGTAGATGGCCATGTATGGGATTTAGCAACTTGATAGTGCATTAAAGTATGAATGTAGTACGTCTATTTTTATATAAAACATTTCCCTTTAGATTACTAGCTCTAGTGAGTCAAAAACTGAGTTGTCCAGTTATTTGCACAGTTTCCCGTTTCACACAGAGAATAAATTTACCTCTAAAATATCTTCTCTGGATACTAAATAGTGATAACATAAACAGATGAGAGAAAGTATTTGTCCTCAGGAAAGTAGGAAATTGAGGCTATTGAGCTACAACAACAACAGCAAAAAAACATGAAATTGTGCATTTTCTCACACAAACAAAGTTAAGTTTGTGGTGCTCAAGAGAAAATCAATGAAAAAACCCATTCCAAAAAAAAAAAAAAAAAAAAGGAAGTGACTTTCACTTGTTGCCCATTTCTTCAGGAAAGTGCCAGTAAGTGTTCTTTCCAGCTTGCCTGCAAGGGAGATGAAAGGCTCCTCAGATTAATTACTGCTCAATTGTGACAGGCTCGGGAGACAGTTTCTATTCCAGAGCCTACTTTTTTTTTTTCTTTTTTTTTTTTAATGGTGGTTTTCCTTCATTTCTGTCTGATCTCTGACTCACCACTATGGAATGAAAAGAAAAGCTTTCTGTGCACTGCCCAGAATGCCATGAATGTTATCCTGATGGTAGCATATGATTAAATATAGTGTTTTTTCTTCAGTGTTTGTATTGCTACTTGTAGCAGACCTCGTCTGATGGAGAAAGCCCAAGATCTTTCCCAAAGCACCTTGACGTGCAGTGAAATATTGGTATTTGAATTAGACCCTAATCAGGAGCAGCAGAGAAAGTGATGTGTTTCAGAGCTGCCTTTTTTGTAGCCAATTACTCCAGGCTCCTAGTGTTCATGTCTTCCATGAACTTCCTTTAATTAGCACTTTATTAGTTTGGCATCAGAGAGATGGTTCTGGAGAAAACTTTCCCGATGCTGCCAAACGGTCACAAGCAGGAGGTGATTAAATTTAGTCCTAAGCAATAGGGATCTGCATGCATTCTTTGAATCTCAGTGTGCTTTAAAATGATGTGTTCCCAATAATTTATGTCCAGAGGGATGCACTGTCAGTAAATAAGTGTGAAAAACTGTCTCACAGTATTATCACTGTCTGTATGCTATTGATTTAGATCTATTTTAATAATAGGATTCTTGACTGCTCCCCATTAAGTTCAAGTTGATTTATGTTAATGGCAAATGAAATATGAAATGCAAGGGCCTAATTTTTGGTATATTGGAAGTGGAAAAAAGCCGCACTTTCTGTTCAGTAGAATTCTTTTTTATTGCTTCTATTATGAGTAGATCTGTTGTCTTCATTTTACAACTATTAACCCCAATATTGTCTTCAGAGACAATTATTAAAGAAAACTGTGCTAGTCAAGAACAGCAAAAGAGTTGAATAAACACAGATGATTTAAGAGAATGCAGACAGGGATGTTTTTCTGCTTCTTGAGAAACAGTAAATTCAGAAGAAGATGTAGTTGTAAATCCTGTGGGTTTTGTTAAAGTGCAAATAACAGCAATGTCAATGAAAATTTTTGTATTAAGTAAAGGCTAGATGGCTGGTTAGGCTCTTTAGCCCATCAGATGTTGACTGTGTGGAAAGTCTCTGAGGGCAGGGGGCAGGGAATGAAGCCTGTCTGAGGGCAGATGGAGATAAAGCACAAGTAGGGATACTTCTTACTTAAATAGTATGGTCTTCATTCTACTTCTAAATGACTGATATCAAGGAGGTGAATTTGCTTGGGTTTTGTTGTGGTTTTTGTTCGTTATTTTTTTTAAATCACCAAACCATGTCAGCAGGTCTATGCACAGGCAAAGCAGACCTTCTCCTTGGAGGAAGAGTCTGAGTTTCAGGATCTCTGGATGGCACTTACTGACACCTGTTTCCCTTGCTACTATTGCTCCACATCTTCTCTCACTGGAGTCTTACTGTGGAGGATGTACAGCAGAACCACAGCATTCTAGTCCTGAAATACCTTTTTTGGCAGTTACTTTAATTTTTGAATGCTACTGCAGAAGTTTTTGAACATGCTCTTCCCAACCAACTGTGGTGCGGTTCATGAACAGGTGACTCGTGCCTGCAGTTCACGAGTATGAGTTCTGGCTGAAGTCATTGAAAAGATGATGATTTGCTAACAATTAGCAAGACCTGTCTGAGGGTTCATAGTTATACTGTGGCCTAACTGATTTAAACCAAATAAAATGCTAAAAGAATGCAAAACCAGTCAATTTCAAACACTTTTTTCCTTAATTCATAGTTGTTTTTTTTTTTAAATTAGACTAATGAAATCCACAAACAAATTAAGAACTTGATTCACTATCCTGTACATAAACAGCATGCATGAATTTAATAGACTCATTTGTGTATTTCAAGAAGAATGTCCAACAGAGAGGTCATCTACCTGTTCTAACATACACTTTAGACAGTAATTCGTATCTATGCTGAAGGAGTACAAAATACAGTAGATGGCTAACCTAAGGGCACAGCCCTGTGTTTCTTTAAAAACACTTCTTGATTGCAATGGAAGTGATTAATGAAGAATTGTATCTTAATACGAGCCAATAACATTTTGTTCTTTATAGACAACATCTTAGAAAAAATAGGAAAGCAAAGTCTCATGGTCAAAACAGCCAGAAGGTGCTGCTAGCTTGTATCACTTCCATTAAAAAGAAGTCCTCTTTTCTCCAAGACGGTATATTTTTGTGAGACAGCACGAAAAGTACAGCAAAAATTCTAAACAGCCCAATTTTAATATCAATCAATATTAATTTTGCAAAAATCTCACACCTGAGCATTTGTCCCCTTTTTCTGCTATCAGTGTCATATAATAGATGAATTCAGAGACTTCTGTTGCCACATGTTGTGGGTTTTCAGCTGGCAGGTGGCAGAACATCCCTGGAAATGAGCAAGGAGTAACATTTAGCTTCACTCATCAAGGCCACCAATAGCCCTATGACTTGCCGAGGTTTGACAGAATCACTAATACACTCTAGATAAAAAAATCTTAGTGATGTCACTAAGTGCTCTCATGTCTCATAAGCGGGGCTGCCATACTGTGCATGACTGGATCCATGAACAAACTTGTGAAAAGCAGAAAGGGATAGTTTCTGCATCCTCTCTGGTGCTTTTAAAGCCCTGCAGTGTTTAATCTCTTTTGAATTGCAATTGGTGGGTTTATAATTGACTCTGCTTCTACTACGATAGCTCCTCCCAAGCTCTGAAAAGGAAGCCAAGCACAAACCTATACACTGTCATGAAGGCCTAGGTGAGTCCTGCAACAAACTTGCACCATGAAAAATAAAGGTGAAATTGTTTTCTTGTGTTGTTTCTACTGTGTTATGTGCAAGAAATCTGTGAATGCACACAATGAAGAAAACCAACAGAAATGTTCAGAAGGTATGACAGAACTGGATTGTGACTATTAAAGAAATGTTTTTTTCTGTTCAGTAGCAACTATATAATACATTTTACTACTTCATTTTACAATGTTAGTTTTTACACTTTATATTCACCAGGAAAAACACTTAACTTTCTAGATAACCATCTGCCTATCTAGCATTCTGTCTAGCTGTCATTTTCATTTAAAAATTATTTCCTTAAAAAAAGCTTCTGCCATTTCTGTAGCACAGGCAGAAAATATTTCATTTATTGATGAAATGCATCTAATTGTAGGAGCAAATAAAGAGAAACAATACAGAAAATCAGCAATCTCCCTAGCACAAGAGGAGAATGACTTTTTTTGATTCAAAATGATGGGGTAATAGTTATTCTTCAAATTATTAAACCTGTTGGAATTTTTCCAAGACAAAAGTTACTTGGTATGAAAGACAGCAGCTAAACAGGTTGTCCATGGGTCAAGCATGTATAATTGGAGAGAGTATAATAGTTTTATGTATTAGCATGAGTCATCAAGTGTCTTTAAATAATTAGTCTTTTATACCTAAGATTTCAGTGTTAATATTTGTCGGTAGCAGGAAAAAATGTCATATATAAGTGACAAAATACTTCTTATGACTGAAATGGGTAGCTGGTCAGAATAGATTTTAATAGATTTTGTCTTTTTGATTTGTGTGATTCTGGATTTATTCTTGTTTTATTTTGTTCTGTCAGACTCTTTTAAGAAAGATATTAATCAAATTACATGAGCTTAAAATATATGAACTAATCTTTCCTTACCTAGTCAAAATCTGGAATTAACAGTATAAGATATTACATGGTATTTAAAATTCAATGGCTTTGTGAAATAAATTTCTGTCCATATGTGAAGTTAACAGTGATCTAGATTGCAATGACTTTGTAATCTTCTTAAGTACCAATATCAAGTACTTGCACAAGACAAAGAGACAATACTATACCAAAAATACTTGATTATAAACTTCAAAGCAAGAATTCTAGAAAGCAAAATGTTGTACTCATTTAATACATAATATTTTTATCTGCTTGACTAAAAAATAAGATTTTAAATTATTATATATGCATAATTTTTGTGCAGTTATCATATTTATCCTGTCCAAAGGGGACAATGAGGAGAGAACAAATTAACCTTACTGTACTGTGTGGATTAACTGTTGCTACTTCTTCTGAGAGTTTAAGGTGATTTGCTTAAAATCAGTGTAGAAACTGAGAAATTAAATTCAGAAATAGCTTCTAGAGTCTTTAGTCTTACTGCCAAATGCCTCGCAGACTTTTAAAAAAGCTTTTCCTTTCTGAAAATGGAAACTCAATGAGAATCTATTGCTGCTTGTATTTAAAATCGCGAATGTAATCTAAATTTTTGTCATTAAAATCAGGATTTTCTGTCAATTCAAACATTATGATTGTATTTTAATATGATGAAAAGTAATGAAAAATAATAGAACTGTTTTACAATTTCTGCAATGAGAAAATTTGTATTTCCTTCTAGTTTGATGAATTTTTGTTTCTTTCTCATAAAACCAATCTTAAAAACAGAATAAGAATTTATTTCAGTTTATTTGTAACTAGAGCTATGATTGACTAAAAAAGAAACATGACTCTTGAGATTCCAGTAGTATGAATAACTGGTGTCTGTCAGAAAGCATGAATAACGACATTTAATTTTTGAATATTTTCCCACAAAATTATTTGGGATTTACACTATTACACAATACAGAAATAAGTAATTGTGCAAACTATATTTTAATATATATCAAAAAGCATAAAAATGTTCACTGTGAATAATCTTTTCTAAAAGATACAATCAATTTTAGTGTGTAATCTCTTCTTTCACCTTATGAAACAAGTCCACTAATAAGAAAGGAAACACAGAAACTTTATGTGTGCACTCATTTAAATGAATGCCCAATTTTTAACCTTATTTGAAAGTTTGAGTTTTTTCTAATGCTACTTTCGTATTTTCATTTTCTCTTTTATCAATCTGGTCCCTAGTTATGACATTAAAGCTTCACTGGCTCTCTGGAAATCCTTTCTTTGGGGATGTCTCTTGGTCTGCTTCATTTAGTGACTAAATTCATCACACAGTTTCTCACTAGGTAACAAGAATGAGAAATAATGAAAGGAGTCACGTTCAGTCAGCAAGTACAGAAGATAAAACATTACCATCTGGAAGTGAGGCACCTCACCACACCCCCAAAAGAATCCACATCTCCACTTTCAAGTAACACCATTACACACACGAAAATTAAGAAAGGAAATACCCAAAGCTCATAGTAGCAAGAAAGTGGCATTGACTGAAGTGAGAAGCAAGTGGCAATGACCAGAGATTTTAGGTGATAGTACAAGCATGGTCATCATCTTTCAGGAAGGAAAAAAAGAAGTATTAAATGAGTGTCTAAAAAAATACAAAGAAAAATGCCAAAAGAATTGTAAGAAAACCTCATCTCATTCATATAGGATTTTCCCTGAATTTTGTATAAAACAATGTTATCTGTATAACATTGAGTTGGAGACTTCCTTTTTGTCAGAATTTTCTTCAAAAAGTAGTGATGCAGAAGCAGAATAGCTTTTTATGTCAGGTTCTGGAAGGGCAAAGACAAAAATGAAAAGGAGGAAATAGGTAATTAAGATCATCTGTCTGAGGAGTGTAAAGCATGTTGTACAATTACAAACTACTACCAGTTTAATACCCAGAGGTTCCAGATGGATTTCCCCACTGATGATTCAATGACTACCCTTTTTTACATAAATCATTAAAAATCCTGCCTGATTCCTCCATGGTCTGTTTAGCATGACTTTAGGGAATGTACAGCTGTTTCAGAATGTTTTTCCTACAATAATACATTTGCAAAATGATCTGGAAAATTTGTTTACTCTTCCTCCTCTTCCCCTCCTCTTGCTTCTCCTCTTCTTTCTCCTTTCCATGGGGTGCAGTCCTTACTGATGGACTGCTCCAGTGTGGGTCCTCCAAGAGCTACAATTCCGCCAGAAAACTGCTCCTCTGTGAGCTTCGCTCCATGGGCTGCAGTTCCTGCCAGGACCCTTCTCCAGGGAGAGTTCTCTATATATTTAACAAATATTGCCCTACAAGAGATATTCACAAAGCTTAGCAACTGCAACTGGTCAAGATACTCCAATAACTGCATCATGGACAAGTAGGCAGTGTGGGCAGTTTGAGCGAGTCCTGCTGAAAAATGTATAGCTATAAACAAAAAGTGTACTGGAGGAATTGTCTGCTGGGCTAGGAAGGGTGCCTGAGACTATATGCGTGTGGAGGTTGCTGCTGCTTCTCTTCCAAGCTGAACACTTGGAAGAGGTTATTACTTTCCTCTGTTTTTCTTTCTCTTTTGCTCTCTCCTTTTCACTTCCTTTTTTCTTCTTCCCCCTCAGCCTCATAGGAAGTGTGCCATTAACGTATCAGTTTGGATATATTCACAATAGTTTGAATATCTGACATCATTGTGGATGTCCACAGCGTGCAGTGCAGCTGAAAGTGTGAGAAGCTTCTGGTACTATTTGAATGTGAGGCATTCCCACAGACCTCTTGCCTCAAAATTCATGTTAACTTTACAGACATTCCCTACAGAGAGTCATATATGCTGTGATACCAGCTCCTAACAGTAAACAAGAGTTTACTCTGCAAGACTTTTGAACTATTAATAGTATCTTCATGTTTTATAATATAAATGAAAATTATTTCATGTTAGAATAGCCCTTAGCTATTCACGAGAGAAACCTGGTGGAAATTTCGTTCTTGAATCAAACTAGTTGATTCAAAAATTTCCAGAAAAACACAATGAGCAATGTCTGACTGCATTTCAGTTATTTACTTCAGTCCCTTGCAATTCTGAACCTATGACTCTATGAATTGCCAGAAGTACCAATAAGTGATGAAACATTTGTATTAATTTAAAAAAAAAAAAGTTGGCATTAATATAGGTATTCCACCTGAAACATCTATTTCATTTTCTCCTCTATTTTGTTTCTTTTTCAGATTTTGGCTGAAAAACTAACAGAAAAAACCCAGTGCATTCATTATTTTCATATCCATAAGAAAGGACCTAGCTTTTCCTTAAACATTTATGTTTACACATCCAAACTTTTTATTTTTAGTTGTCAGAGGTTGGAATTGTATTTCAGCTTTCTTTTTAATGTAGTGAAAAAAATGTTAAATGTAGTTTCTGAAATGTTTTGATGAGAGACAAAAGGAAATAATCTAAATAGTGCTTTTGTTGGTATTTAAGTATCAGTCTTTTACAGTCAATATTGCTAATTGTAAAATGCTTTAAAATGTATCTGTCTCTTGTACAGATCTCTGGTACCTTTTTGGGTGAAATGAATATATTGATACAGCATTTTTTGACTTAATTGTTATTCTTGCCCTGTAAAGTTGTAATATATGGAAAATACTGCAGACTTCTATTCCCTGATGACTTATTGAGTACATGAAATATTGAGAGTCTTTGGCTTGCATTTTAATAGCTTGCATCTAACCTACATTTGTCAGGCATTTGCTTGTGTGTTAAAATTGAATAGTGATGTTTTTAATTGTGACTTAATCAGAGAAGAATAAAATACTGAGCCGCTCAATGCCCATTTTTCACACACAGCTCTACATTTTGTGGATAAAAATGTTGCCATAAAACTAGACTTGTAGGTTTCTGAGGTTTACAATCATTAACAGACATCTGAAAAATGGCTGGAAGCTACTTGGAGAATCTGTGAAAATAAAAGAAGCTTCTATGAAAAAATGTCTTAATTTCTCCAGTTTCTGGTTTCATGTAAGTTCAGATGTGGTTGGTTCAGCTACTAAGATTTTTTAGCTACTTTTTTTTCAGCTACTTTTTTTTGCTGCAGCCAGCTCAGTAGCACTACTGGTATTTTGTCTCACCATGTTACACATCTATTCTTTTTGCTGAGACACTACTCATTTCCTGTTGTGATATCACCACAAAATATTTTTGGAAGCACTAGTTATGTTTAATGTTAATCTTCTTAGCACAAACAGCTCTAACTATTGTTTTTAGTACTTTAAAATATAGATAACCAAGAGGTGGCAGTAGTCCATCCTGCATTTGCTGTGTTTTATCAAGTACATGCTCGCCTTTCTTTGATAGTCTCAATTATTTCAAATCAGATACATGAAATATTTTTAAGTTTTCAATTGCCTGGCATTCTGAGTATCCGATCAAAGTCTCAAAGGTCTCTGTCAGAAGTAGAGAAAAGTAAGTGTCTCCTTTAAAGGCTTCATGATCTGAAGACTGTGAAACAAGTGCTTTCAAAGACTGTGTTGGTATGGCTGAGACCAGGCTGAGCCTTTGGTCCTCATGCACAGTGGGAGGCCCCTGAGATTAGTTCAGTTGGTTGGTGCTAATAGCACAAAGGCTGTGGGTTTGATTCCCATTATGGACCATTCACTTCAGAGGCGGACTCAATGATCCTTGTGGGTTCCTTCCGCCTCAGAATATCCTGCGATTCCATGACAGGTTAATCCTGTTCTCCCTAGCTTAAGTATCCCCAAATATAATGGTGTGGGGAGCCCTGTGATGTGATTACATGCAGTTCTATGGCTTTGTGAGGTCCATGTCCCAAAAAATCCACTCAAGTATCAGTGTTAAGAATGATTACTGCTTATGATTATTGCTGAAATTATCCAGTGATAATCACAGGGATGGAAGAGAAACAAAGATGGCCAGCTGACAATAGGGCCTATGTCAGACATAAAGAATGAATTTTTCTCCTCCCACCATAAAGTTTTTCCCTGTAGGGGTTAGCAGAGCAGTGTGTGCTGGAGAAGCAGAAGTTTCCCTGTTTTTCCTCTAATATCATTGCTTTTCAATGAGCATTTGGCTGAGTGTGAGGAAGGGCTTCATATGGGGAACCAACTGGTGTGAAGTGCAGAGCAAAGCTGGCTTAGGTATATGAAAACTGTCTGAGAGCTTTTTTTAAATCATAAATTCCATCAGAGAAATAAGGTGACAGGCTGGACTTTTTTCCTAAAACACATAATTCTTCCCTTTGGCTTTTGTAAATTGAGGGCTGAATGGATGAGCCTTAAGGAGTAAGACAGATCTGTCCTGCATTTGAGGATTGTGAAGGATGACAAAACTGTTCCGATGTGCAGGAACCTAAAGACCACAACTGACATTCTCAAAGCACTGTCAAAGACACAGCAGGAACATCTCATAAAATAACCCACCACAGCAGAAACTCAAGATAAGCACAGACAGCAAACAGGAAGGAGGTTATTCCAGGTGTGATGGAGGTGAAGGTTTAGTTAGCATATCAGACAAAAATTCCCACTGTGAGGACTTTCAGAACACATTCAGTGTGATAATTTACAGTCTTAACCAGGATTAGCTACTACTCTAGGCTGCTTCTGTGGTAAAAATTAATTTTTTCCATATCTTCAGAAATCCAATGAGAAACAAACTGATTTCCTTCCTCTCAAGGAAAGGCGTTTGAGGAACAGATAATGCATCAGCAGCCAGGACTCAGTCAAAAGAGAGGTAGTTATACAGTCCCTAAAAAAAAAATAATAGATGGTCTTTGCTTACTTATGGGAAAGGTCCAGGACAGACACATATAGGTCATTGGGTCTTTTTAAATATTGATCACAGATGATGAGGAAAAAAAAATCAATAGACCATAAAACAGGAAGGCAGGGTTGAAAGAGGAAATGAAAGGTATGCTAATTCTAGAGACTGGATTTTTTTATAAGGAGTTGCACAATACATACAGCTGCAGGTTGCATATATATGCGTCAATACAAATATAAATGTATTCAGGTTAGATACTGTGATGATTATCTGCAAAAAAAAGGTTGGAAGGAGAATCTGAACAACTGATCTGTCAGCCTCATCTCTGTGCCGGGGAAAGCTCTGGAACAGATTATCCTGAGTGCCATCACAACCCCAGGCAGTACTACAGGCTGGGTGAAGGGTGTTTGGAAACCTGCCCAGCAGAAAAGGACCTTGGGTCAACAGGCCACAAAAGATCACAAGGTGGCAAAGTGGCCCATGTGGCCAAGTAGGTCAATGGCATCCTGGCTTCTATCAGGAATAATGTGGCCAGTAGAACCAGGGAAGTTATTGTTCCTCTGTACAACGGCTTCATTCATCACTGGTGAAGCCACATCTCAAATTCTGTGTCCAGTTTCTTCACATCAAAAAAGACATCGAGGTAGTGGAGCATGTCCAGAGAAGGGCACTGAAGCTGAGGAAGGGTCTAGAGAGTAAATCACATGAAGAGTGGCTGAGGGAGATGGGCTTGTTTAGCCTGAGAAAACGAGGCTCAGGGGAGACCTCATCACTCTCTTCAAGTCCCTGAAAGGAGGGAGTAGCCAGGTAGGGATCAGTCTCTTCTCCCAGGCAACCGGCAACAAGACGAGCGGAAATAGCTGTGTCAGGGAAGGTTCTGGTTACACATTAGGAAGAATTTCTTTGCTAAAAGAGTGATCAAAGATTGGAATGGGCTGCCTAGGGAAGTGGTGGAATCACCATCCTTGGTTCACGAAATGACATGGCACCCTCTGCCACTGTGGTTTAGTTAACATGCTGGTGTTAGGTCAAAGGTTGACCTCAATTATCTTGGAGGTCTTTTTCCACCGTAATGGTTCTGTCATTCTATGATATAGTTCACAGTATATTTGGCTCAGGCTGTGAAATGAGAAAAATTAGTGAGTTGGTGCTGGAAGTTGATAATGCAAGTTATCTGGCACAATTACACTTTTGTAATTTGATTTTTTCTCTGGTTGGACTTAGTATAAAGCACTCACTTCCTGCACAATTTAGTCATGAAGAAATGACTGATTTTTGTTTAGGGTCAGACCAACTCCTTACAGAATGTGATAGTACAATCCATGGCTCCTGGAGCAGAGGTTTCTGCATAGGGAATGGAATGCGAAGACTGTGTTTGGGCGAGGGAGTGCTAAAACCCCGGGAAGCAGGGTGTGACATTTGCACCCTCAACTTCTGCATGCATAAACTTAGAGAGGACAGGAACTGCTGAAGTAAAGAATAACTATGCTGTGCAAAGGTACTGCAGTACAGATTTTCTTCTAACGGTGCCTGCTAGTACCATGAGTTTGCCTTTTCACAGGGAGGGAGCTATGAGAGGAGACTGCTCATGTACTCATGTTCATGTTCATGACAGTACTCTCTAAAGACACGTATTGTTAAAAATCTCACAGTAAGTCAGGATTTAATTTGTTCAGGGTTCGTTTGGTTATTTCACATGGAAATTGGGGCCTGAAAATTAGGGTTATCAGTGGCGATGTGTGAAATCAGAAAGCAATATAAAATCTCCACCTGCAGAAGGTAAATCTGTGGTTTATATCTGCTAAATTGTTTCATTTTATCCTTTTTTCAGGGTTGGATTACAGGTCACAGTAAGTGGAGACCAGCTGTGTGATCAAAATATTGTAGCCTTGGCTTGCATCAGGTTCTCTCTTCCTTTTCTGAGTTTCTCTGGATGGGGATGTATTAGAATTGAAGCTTTCCACAAGATCAGAACCGTTGAAGTAGAAGTCATGACTTACACTGTGTAAGTTATTACAAATAGTTCCCAGTAGAATTAATAAGGTTGTGGCTTAAGTAAAACATAAAGTTCTTCCTTGTATGTTGTTCTGTAGATTTTTGGGGAAAAAGAATTTTGTATCAAATTGAAATGAGATTATTTTTCTTAGCCTGAATTTTGAAATGAACACATTTTAAAATGTGTACATTAAAGATATGTATAAGGTAATATCTTTTCGTGTTCAGGTGGTTATAAATGCAAATTGCTGTTTTTCCATATCAAATTAATTCAGATTTATTTTTTTAACTGAGGTTTTTTTAAAAATTGTAAACTGTGTAAAAAATAAAAGCACTACTTATTTTTGCAATATCTTTTCCAAAAGTGTAGTATTAAAATTGCAATATAGTTCATATTATCACAAGTATTATTAACCATCAAATCCTATTCCACAGGGAGCATGTGATGGAACAGTATTCATATAATACCTAATGATAATCCTATACAAATATTCTGATGTGTTTGTTGTACCATGTTTATGATCTTGTTGTGTCTGGTCCAAGTTTCTTGACATTCTGAGTACCCCTTTGGGGAAATATGACATCTTGCAGTAATGTACGCTGTGCATGTCAAAAAACATTGCCAATCTGCTTCTGCTACTCTGAGTTATAAAATTGGATGAGCAGGCTGCTCATTTTTCAACATATGCAGGATGGTGATGTTTACAATACCAGCTGGAAAAGCAAGTACTTGTACAAAACAGTGCATGGAGACAACAGAACAGAAGGAAGAAATGAAAATAAAATACATAGCCCCACTCTAAAATTTTATATATATGAAACAAGCCTGGAAAATAGGAGAAAGGAGACCTCAGGTAGCATTCCTGAGCCTTACAGGCCAAAATAAAATGTATTTGAAATACTTCAGGTTATGAAATATTTAAAGAGTGGAACTATTGCTAGTTCCAGATTTTCCTGTTTGTTAAAGGCACCCCCTCAAAAAAGCCCCACTCTCCCTCCAACAAAGAACCAAACCAAACCAAAATCCACGTAGGAAAAGAGACAAATAACAGTAAGAAATAAAATAACTACTTGGAAAATATAAAAAAATAGTGTGGCCTGGTTAGCTTCATGGTGTTTTTTACCAAACATTAGGAAATAAATTGCTAGATAAGGTAAATAAAATCTTGTAAAAGTCCTGTAAATCTGACTACTGAAGTAAGTCAGTCTTAGTTCCAGAGGATTTGATGATTTCAGCAGTGGATCACAAGTTCAGCTGGTTCAACTAAGGATCAGTTCCAGCTTGCTTATAGTATAAAATAGGTCATGAAAAGGTCTGTCCTGATATGGTTATACTCCTTAGAATATCTCTACAGGCTCATCTAGAGCTATTCCAGAGATTTCTCTACTTCACAAAACCTACTATCTTTGTATTACTCTAAGAATATTTAGAAAGAACATAAAAAGAACATTGATATGATACTTTGCAAATAAAATGACATTTAACTGCATGTGATTTTCAACAGCTATCCAGTATTTAGATAACAAAAGAAGTCAGAATAAAAACTTCTGTCTTAAACATCTTTTTTTCTGGCTTCTGTTTATAAAAGGACATATAAATTATATCCTGAGTGATATAATTCCCATTTGTTAATCTATTTTTGGATATACATTTATTTTTGTTTTGTTTGTTCTGAACTTAATCAGAAAGAAAGTATGAGCACATGCATTAAATTTATAGTACTAACTATTTGAATTTGGTGGAATTATGATAGGAAGTATGATAGAGCCTGTGTATGTATAGACCTATCTGCCCTCTCTCTTCTTCATTTATATAGGCTTCTCTCTGTACTGCAGCAGAAATCTCCTTTTCATGGTGCAAGACTACAGTGTAAGTCAAGCTGCCAAAGGAAAAAGAAAAAAAAGCAAATGGACTAGGATAATATATTCCTTAGCATAGTGTTTTGTCGTTGCTGTTACTGCTTGGTTGTGGGTTTTTTTATTTGTTGGTTTTCTTTTTTCACAGCAGTTAATTTTCTTCTCAGTAGCTGGTATGGTTCTGTGTTTTCGATTTGTGCTGGAAATAATGTTGATAACACAGGGATATTTTCATTATTGCTTAGCTCAAGCAGTGTCATGGCCTTTTCTTCTCCTTGCCACATCCCACCAGTGAGGCAGCTGAGGGTGCACAAGGAGCTGGGAGGGAACGCAGCCAGGAGAGCTGACCCCAACTGACCAAAGTGACATTCCCTACCCTATGACACCACACTCTGCACATAAAACTAGGAGAAGAAGGACAAAGGGCAGGTTGTTCAGAGTTTAGGTGTTTGTCTTCCCAAGTCACTGTTATGGATGATGGCGCTCTGCTTTCCCAGGAACGGCTGAACACCTGCCAGCCCATGAGAATTGGTGAATGAATTATTTGTTTTACTTTGCTTGCATGCATGGCTTTTGCTTTCCCTATTAACCCATCTTTATCCCAACTCAGGAATCTTGTCACTTGCACTCTTCTGATTCTTTCCCTGGTCCCACTGGGGCTGGGGACGCGATTGAGCGGCTATGTTGAGTTGAGCTGTCAGCTGGGGTTAAACCTTGACACACAACTAAAAACAAACTAGATATTTGCTGCAGTATTTAATACCAGAGTTTACAAGTTAAGAGGGAAATGTTTAGCATGTCCTGTGCAAGAAAGCATCCTCTTTAATTTTAGAATAATGGAATGTCTTAGGAAAAAAAGTTTAGCACATTTTGAAAACCCAAGAACTTTATGTAATATCTGAATGAAGAATTAGGCTTCTAATTTAAAAACAAACAAAAAATACCACAAGTCCATCAGCCATATATAATATGTTGCAGGTTGCAGAAATCATTCTTCTGAATTATAGTAGCCAAAGCACTTGCTGATCTTACACCATCATCCTTGGAAACACAAGTATCAGCAGGGTAAAACCAAGCTATTGTCATTCAGAGACTATCTAAGCAGCAGTCTGTACAGGATAATGTAAAAACCGAGGTAATCATTTGGATTTATGGTTTAAAAAATATTGTACAGTTCTTCATGGGAGTATTTTTCCTGTTGCATTCCGCAAAAATACTATAAAAATAAAACCTTCAGATAATTAAATTTTTGTCTTTGCTCTAAATGAATGAATATCTAATTATCAAAAACATTGAAAATATAATTCAATCAAATGGTCATTAAAAGATACAGCTTTAGGAATCAAGTTGTCTTTTCGAAGTGGGAATAGGATGGATTGAGATTATTTCACTCCTGTCTCTTCTTGAGACAGAAGAGAAATAATAAAAGATATGTTTTCCTTTTTTTAAACTTATTTATGAAACCAGGAACTACACGGAGAGATTCAATACAGTTGTGTGGATTAGTTAGAAAAATATTGTTTGCAATTCAAGTTCATATTCCATACTTCATAATCTTCCAATAGAATATTTAGACACAATGGTCACTAAATCAAAGTATGAATGTTGGTTTTGACTTTACATCAAAGCCATCCCTGAAAAGGAAAGATGATATATAATATGTTATACAAATATATTTTCTTTCTTTTTTGTTTTGTTTTTCTTTTTCTTAGAATGTCTTAAGACAATAAAAAGAACAAGAACAATGAAATTAGATATCATCCCAGAGGAAATATATAGAAAGTCATGAGTTTTGTAGAAAATTTCTCACTTTAGAAAAATATGGGTGAGTGATTATTTCTAGAATTTAGAATTAAACCACAAGAATATAACTAGACAAAAATATCTAAAGCATGTAGAATAAAATAATCAGGAAACAGAAAATACTTACAGTTAAAAATAGATATTTGGAAAAAGAAAAGTATAATATTAAAAAAATTAAAAACTGTAAAACTTCATTTACATTATCTCTCTCTGAAAATGTAAAAAGACTATTAGTTATTCTATATTTATAGACATATCTCTGAGATGTGTATGGAATGAAATTCACAGCATATTATTCAAATAGAACTGGATGCACTGAGATGAGAACTTAGATCTTCCCAAGACCGCAGCTGGCAGGATATTGTAGTAATAGGACTGAGCTAAGTTCCACAGATTTTTAAATTTCTGAAACTGAAAAACACACTTGTCTCATGCAGCAGTAAGTTTTCAGGGCTGTCTGTCACCCAGCAATCCAATGGCACATCATGGAATATTCACTGTATTTTTCCCTGTATTGTGAAAATAGGTCATTAGACCAATGGAGCCACTTGAGACAAAACCAAACTAGTGATCAAGCACTCTAGCATCAGACTCCTTAAAGTTTCATTATTTTTTAGGGACAAAGAAAAGAAGTGTTATAGTTTAAGGTCTGCAACCTATTTCCACTCGAATGTTTTGAAAATATTTAGAACCATTTTTTAGTTCTTCCTGTGATAAATTTCAGGATTTTTACATAAATATTTGTAGGATCAGATATGAAAATTGTGTTTTCCCTAGGACAAAACCCAAAATGAGATCTTGATTATATAGCATGCTTTGCTTATGAGAAGTAGGTGTCACAAGAAAATATGAATATCTTTATAACGATTTGATACAGACTTTTGTACCTTGGGTGGAAAGCAATTAGAGTTTACTAGTTGACTGATAATTCTTTAAACTGCTTGTAAAATATCAAGTAAAGTAAGACTTCCACTTTTCCATTTATAATGGTAAACTGTTATAAAACCATGAACAAAAAATGAATCAAAACCCTATCCTTACTTAAAATGCTGTCAGAAATAAATTACTGACCATATAATGAAAATCAGACAAGAAAGACTCCTAAACATTAATTTAAGGCTTATAGGAAATTAATATAATTAAACAATGAAGAATTAGTTCCCTTTTTTTAAAGCAAGATGCATAGGTTAGATATTGTTCTTATTCTGTACTTCCACAATTAGGAGTAATTCAGTCAAATTCCATGGATGCAGCCCACAGTGGAACAAGATGAATACTGTAAAAAATTGCTGGTACATATATAATCTGACTTAGTATGAGTGGTGTAACTTACTGCCTTGAACCTTACATGGAATGCAAAACACAGTAGGCACTGCATAAACAAGGTAAGAAACCTCTGACGTTCAAGCATCTCATTGGACATAAAAAAAATTCTTTAAAATATCTCATCTCCAAGAGGGGTGGTGGAAGGTATTAAGGTGGTGGCCTGGAACTGGCATACTTTAAATTTATGTGTATATATACTATGAATATGTATATTATATATATGTGTGAAAATATTTTCATACCTGCTCCCATTTTGCTTTCCTATGGAAAGTCTTGCGAGTCACTATGACTTTAGCTGAAAGATTTGACAAAAGTACTCAGAAAAGGAAAATAGAACATATTGAAGGAAAGGGAAGCAAGGAGAAAAAAAGCAAACCCCATAATTTTAAGAATTAAAGGGGCTCTTAAAACACTAAAGATTAGAAAAGAATATATAGATTGAATTAAGAGGGCATTTTTATTCTAAAATCAGTAAAGATAAAATTAAAATTTAAGAGGGAGGGCCAAGGTCTTTGATCCATCTAACTTCTAAGATACCAATTAATGCCTTGTCAGGAAATAGTCCTAGTCTTTTTGACTTCATTAAGGAAAGAGAAATGGATAATGCTCCAAAATTATACTCTTTTTTTTCCTTAAAAATCATTTTGAATCATTAATTTTTTTTGCTGAATAAATAAAACAGAAACTGGGAGGATTTTCAGTGTAATCAAAGAAACATTCCTTTGGTTTAAGTTGAGACAATTTTATTCAGAATTTTTATTTTACAAACCTTTATTTCTAAACTCTTCTTAGTTTTCATACAGAATTTAAAAAAAAGGGTTTTTTTGGAGAAAAAGAAAATTTACTAGATATTTTCTAATTATAATATCTGTACCTCTCCCATCACTAAACACCTATTTTTTGGAACATTACAGTAATACAGATGATTTTTTAAAGTATGAAATAAAACATCTCTTTACTGAATACTCTGGCATTTTTGAAAGTAATAAAAATTAGAATTTTATTTGACTAATTTTGATATGTCAGGTAAATAACAAATCATCCCTGTCCTAAGACAGAATTACTACAGTATTACTATATTGTTGAAGAAACTGTGCCAATATGATGAGGAGGAAAGAAAGAGTGATTCATGTGGCACAGCTGTCAGTCTTTGAGTTTAACAGTTCCTGTATTACAGTTATCTATTTCAGTATACAGTTTTTAATCAAACGAGTCGAGCTCCTTGTAGCTGGCGCTTAGGAAGCAGTCCTGACTGCTCAAGTTTCACATTCTATTCATAATGTCTTAATAAAGTCTAACAGTCTGTGAGACAAGAAGACATTTTATAAGATAATGGGAAAGTATATGACTAATACCAGGTATCAGTGCATCAGTACCTTTATTATTATTTGCTGATTTATAATCAGCACTGCTAATAATAACAGAATTTTTATCCCATATTTAGTGAAAAGTATCTGCAAAGGCTGACAGAAAGACTTCCAAATGACCTGATACTGGAGGACAGATCTTTATGACTAATAATTTTGTATGAGCATTGATAGGTGATGGAAGTTTGGAAACATCCTCCTTGAGGAGATGGAATACCAAAGCAAGTGGGATTGAGCCCCAGGGTGTGCAGGAGGCTGCTGAACTGTGAGATGTTTCAGTGTTCCACAAGTTAGGTTTTATTTTCTAACCTATGAAGCAATCACTTTGATTCACCAGATTATTATAACTCTCTTCATTACAGTTGCATCCTACCTCCTCAACTGCTTGTGATGCATTTCTTTACGGGTACTTAAAACCTTTATGTGCTGATTTCTGTATGTATGGCAATTTCATTCACATTTTAGAATAATGGAGATAAAATAGATATCAAAATTAAAATATCCCACAGCTTCACAGAAGGTCAAGACATATGGTAACTCACACCTATTTTATGGCTTAATCATCCACTATGCTGCAACCACAGACAATATAGACTAGAACCAATAATAGGTTAAATAACAATGGCATAAGAAGACAAGCATTAAAAAACTTGATACATTTGATATTTGCAAGGGCCTTACCATGAAAATCTGTGGAACTCTCCTTTTCAGACATTCTCTTCAATTCTCATTTGAATACAAGCTAGAGAAATGCCTTGCACTTAAAAAAAGAGTGATTTTCTTGGCAAAGGACATGTGTGCTGCAGCCTGTATTTCAGTAATACCTGTCCTTTTCAATAAATGGTTTTTGCCCCTGAAACTGAGCTGCAGACCTGCAAACCTATTATAGCAATAGGTTTTCTGCTGTTAATATACTGTTTGAGTTCTTTACTCTCTGTGCATTAGATGGCTGTTCTATAGATATCATACTTTCTGCAAGACTGTACCATTTTGAAAGCAGTGAACAGTAAGAATTGAAGCAAATTTCTGTAAGATTAAGTGGGAAAAGAAAGAACATAAAATAAAAATGAAAATCCAAATACACTTTCTAAAGCCAACAGAAGTTATTTAATTATTAAAATTATGGCAACAGGCCCAAGGGTGCACACATTGCCTGTGTGTGTAAAATAAATCAAACAAATAACAAAGAATTTTAATTGGAGACAATATTAAAAAAGAACTTTCCATTCCACCTGTTTTATTAATATATAAAATAATGGTAATTTCCAAATCCACTACAAACCTTTCCCACCGAATTAATTTTTCTTTGCCATTCAAATAGAAAATAGAGAACACATTTTCCAAAGAAGCAGCTCCATTAACATCCATGAGCACTATTATTGGGGCATTAAAGAGCACATTTTCAAATGCATAGGAGAGAGAAAGCAATAGAGAAATAGTAACTTTAAAACCAAAAACATTTTAAAGAGTAAGATATTGTGAGTAGTAGATCAAAAGTAGAAATGCAGTGTTTCAAAATACAGTGATTAATCTAGATCTGATTCTTGCTTTTTCGATAACATCATTTTTATCTGAAAAAGTCTTTTCTTCTATACTCAAAGCTTAATATTTCTGTTGGCAGAAGAAACTTGCAATTTTTACTGTATTTCCGTTGTCTTTGTGAGTGCTATACCTTACTCAATAAAACATTTTGAATTTGTTTTTTTGTTTTGGTTTGGTTTGGTTTGTTGTTTTTTTTTTTTTTTATTGCTTGTTGTTGTTAGATTGTTGCTGTTTGTTTTGTGTGGGATTTTGGGGATTATGGGTTTGGTTTGGGTATAAGTTTTTACCTGTCCTGAATATTTAACAAAAAAAAAAAAAAAAAAGGGCTATTGTTAGGTATGTAAAACATCACCAAGTGCCTTGAAGATCTCAGTGCCTTGTAGTGTTTCTAAGACTGTAATCCTGGCCAGCACTTTGCAGAAAGTAGACATATTGGTCAAATTGGCCTTGAATGCAGATCTGAGTATGCGTCTCCACGGGGACTTAAAAAGCTGTGCTTACACTAAGCAAAACTTCATTCCATTTCCTTGCCCAGGCACTTTTGTGCTCTGGACAGGAGTCATTCAGGAGCTATCTTTGGCCTTCCATCATTTTTGCAACTACCACCAAAGTCAAAAGATTTATTTTCAGGGACATGAAAGTGTAGAAGGGTTACTTGAAATACTGACATCAACACCAACGTCATTGTGGCTTTTCCTTTCTTTCTTCACAGAAGGGAAGTCTGAAAAAGTCATCTGACATTAGAGTCTTATCTGATTGATCTCAGGAAGAATAAAGTTTGAACAAATTCAATTGGGAATTTGAATGTGAATGTCATCAAGTTTGAAACGACTACACCTACCTATAGGAACAAAAGATCATAGGATAGTTCCAGCTGGAAGGCTGCTCAGTAGTCTCCAGTCCTACCTCTTGCTCTCAGCAGGACCAGCTCTGAGGTCTGTCCTGGTTGCTCAGGGGTTTTATCTCAATGAGTCTTGAAACTTCCACAAATGGAGAATGCACCACCTCTCTGGGCAGCCTGTCCCACTGTGCCCTGTCCTCAGGGGAAAAATCTTTTCCTTACATCCTGTCACAACTGCTCTTGTTCCAGTTATTTCTTGCCCTCTTGCAGTACATCAGCATCAAGAGCCCATAGCTGTCTCCTCAACAGCCTCCTCACAGCTGCTGAGGGGTTGCTGTAAGGTGCTCCTGAAGATATCCTTTCTCCAGGCTGAACAATTCCTCTCCCTTCCATTGCACCCCACAGTGCCAGCTCTACCCAGTTTTGCTCCCCACCTTCCTCCCACCCCTTCAATGTCTTGGTCTCTCTCTCCTGAACATATTCCAGTTAGCTGAATTCTTTCTTGCACTGGGGCCCTGAATACCACCATATTCAGGAGCAGATCTTGATGCCAGGGGTATACTCCTGCTGTGTCCTGTGAGATTTGCCTGGGAAACACTAGCTGTAATTTTTCACAGTCTGGAAACCAAAAACACTACCATGATCACATGCTGATCTGAATACCACATGGACTGGAGTCTCATGCAGAGAGCATATAAAGTTCTGTATAGCTGTAAATTTAGCCTCTAAACACCAACATACTCTTTTAGCATTTTTCTTCCCAGAAATTGTACTACTGCCACTGAAATTGTCTTGGTTAAAGCATAGTGTCAGTAAACACCAAGGTTGCCCCAGTATGGGCCATTCAGGTAAGAGCTGGACTTTGTGATCTCACTGAGTCCTTTCCAACTCAGAATATTCTGTTATTCTGTCTCTGAAATACCAGAAAAATTATCAGGTTGGAGATAATTTAGCATGCAACACAGTATCTGTATGGAGTGCTATGTATGTTACATTCAAAATCTTTTTATGAAGATTGATAGACAGTTTATGCCTGCCATGGGCCCTCAACCTCCTGTGGGTCGGTCTACAAGGCAATGCAGAATGTCCAGTTCCTTGCAGACAGAATTGCTTGAGTTAACATTAGGTCAAATTCTGGTATAACAAGAGATACTTGAGTGTATATTTAGTTATATCTGCCATATCGAGATCCAGTACACTGATCACCAAAGCTATAAGATTAAAATATGTCTACATGTGCTGTACTATGCAGTAAGGATGGCCAGTTTTAAATCCCTGCATGATATTAGTGGTAGAATGGCATGTGCCTTCATTAACAAATTTATTTTGCTTGTCAGAATCCCCAAGAACTTATTTAATTGAAGAGAGATCTCTGAGACACCTTTCTCTTTGTTCTACAATACCCTGGGGGCAGCAAGATGTTCAGGCTTGTGTTTTTATTCACCATTCTGAGCAATAGTGGCACAATCCCATCAGGGCACCATTGTTTTTTTGGGACTACCTGACTGCAAATATTATTTCAATACTGCATATAGTATAATACTGTACACTACAATCCTATGTAGTATGTAGTACTCACATCCTGCAGGTCTGTGAGCTTGTCTCTGCCACATTCTGTGACACAGCAGAGGACCATCTCTCCTGTTAATGCTGCGACTGTCTCCTTCCGCTTTTTGGGCTGTAGTCGAAAAGAAGGAGGCAAAGAGGTGTAAAGAAGAGGTGCCTTCCCAGCCACGGCAGAAGCACATGCCAAGAGAACAGATGCTGTTTTATAATTATTCTTCCTTAGAGAATCTGGTCGAGGAAGAAAATTAAATACTTTCATAGTTTGTAGTATACCAAAGGTCCTTATTTGGCCACCTATCATCCTGCTGGTAGTGACTAAAGGCAGGCTTTTAGGAGCAACTTTAAGAAACAGGGGATTATTTGAAAACTTCCTGTGTTATTACTGATCAGTGAAAAAATACTTCAGGAATTTTCTGAAATGGTCAACTCATCTGGACAAACAAGTTTAATAGTCACTGATAGACAATCCTTCATTTGGTTAAAGCCTTTTAAAACACTTTATTCTTTTGTTTTCCAAAACATCCATTGAAAATGAGCTCCACAATTTAATTATGTTTCTTTGATTTAGTTGCCTGTTCCCAGGTGTCCTCCTACTCTACAATTATCCAGAATTTCCTGCTGACATTAGCTATGCAGCTGATGCTCACAGAGGAGTAAAAGGCATTTGTAGTGATTGTTAAACTGAGCATCGGAAGTTATTGCCTTTTATCAATGGGGGGGAAATGCCCACAAACCCCAAGAAATATTATTTCTGCTTATCTTAGGCTACTGAAGGCACAGAATGTTTAAATAAAGATTGTGAAAACCATTGCAGGTGATGGGATTCTTTTCAATTCAGCATGTATTGTTTAACTAATGCTATCAAGCAGTGCAGCCTGGAGACCTAACTGGGACAGATAACTGCATTTTTTATGCTAAGCTTGAAATAGGTTCCACAGAATCAAAAGTTCAATTTCTGATAGTGCCAGTTAAACCTAGCAATTTAACTGAGGCAGAAAAAAATGGAGTAACATGTAATGTTATAGGTCTTTCAGTAAGACTTCTATGATTTTTTATTTTATGTGGTAATAAAAAGGATCCCATAGCTGTTTTTTGTATCTGACAGAATTTATTCTTCTCTCCTTGGAATAATTTTCTCTCCTTTGAACATTATGCAAGATAGTTCATACAGCTCAGCTGCTGCCCTCTAATTCCAGGAGGGGATATACTTCTTCAGTTCCATATGTTTACAGCACATAAAAGATTTGCAGACATTTTGACACAAAAATATTTTAAATATAGATTAATAATGTATTTATAATAGATGAGTGTACTTCTAAATGCTCTCAAAACACCAGTGGTTCAGGATGCTGGATGACACTGCCATTTTATCAAATGTTATTATCTCAAAACCATATTCTGATCTGAAATGCTATTGTATGATGATTGAATGTGGAAAGTTAAATAAATGAACAGGTGTTTAGCTAGGTGTAACTACAGCTCCCTCATCTTTGATACCATCTCTAAGAGAACTTTAAGACAACTGAGGTATATGCTCTATGCTCTTCAGAGCATCACCCACAGGGAAAAGAGCAGGAGTGCATCATTGCTACCTCGTGTAATAGTAGTGTTGTTCTGTACTGTTTCGTGGCCTCCACTGTGTTCTTTAGAATGTGATGAGCAGCTAACCCTAAAGGAGAACATAATAACATTGCCAATTCAGCCTCTGAGTTTTATCCCTACATTAAAAGCATACTTTAATGCCCTGTGGCTTCAAGTCCTTTAGCTTTGAGTCACTTGACCTCACTTCTTCACCACAAAAAGTTTGAGCAGGAAAATCATCTCAAATAAACTATTTGTAAAAAAAAAAAATTCCATTAAAGGACTTTCAGTTCTGACTAATTGTTTTTTCCTTATGAAAAATTGCTAACGCAAATGTATTTCACCAACATCTGCTAAACAGTAAGACACCATAATATTCGTATTTCCAAATTACATAGAGCACATATGTCAGCATGTACATATAAAAACTTAGATCGGCTCAGACAGAAATACACTTTATCAAACATAAACCTCCTGACTATTCTGTATGTAGTGATTTATATATAGTATTGATTTTATTCTGAGTGAAATATCCTTAGCAATTCCTATGACAAATGTCATTCATCTAGTGAATATCTCATGGCAGAAAGAAAAATTTTGTTTTCTGCCTAGATGCAGCGATATACTTGTGTAAACAACAGTGTGAGTTTACAAAGAATACAGATGAAAAATAGACAGAAATTGACAGCTTGAGCACCGGTAAGTATTAATACCCTCCTTGCTAATTGCTGCCATCATAAATTAATGGAAGTCTTTTAAATCTCCTGACAGTGGTTATGTAACATTCCGTGGTTAAGAGAACTCAAGCCAGTACATAACAGATGCCATCATTAATATGCAACTACATATGCTTCCAGTGAACAAGTTTTTGTGAGATTTTTTTCTTGTCACCATCTTTTTCTTTGCCATTTGAAAATAATTCTTTAAAATCCTTAGCTTCTGCTTTTCCATCCAGGTGTTTTAAAGTGAACTGTTTTGACCCTTTGTCTTTTTCCATGAGAGAGCATATTTGCACAGTATTGTAAAGATATGCTAAGTGTTTATTCTCAGTGCAACTCAGATTATTTATAGTTGAACAGCTTCTATTTTTTTATTGGGCCTTTTTTTCTTCCCTTTTCCTAGAAAACTTTGAAAACAGACTAAAACTTTGGGAAATCAAGTGATCTATTACCGCAAATTAATTTCAGCCTCTTACTTTTTCAAGTGTTAAGACCTATCCTGATTTTCTGGGTTCTGTTTCTTCATAGAATTACTTTGTCTCCTCCCAAATCTTTATGAGTTCCATTTTAAGTAAAAGCAACTCTTCACTTATGGTGTTGCCTGGCTATGCCCATGAAGTCACCCAAGGAAATACATCTGTCCTTACTTTCTTTCCAGTGTCAATAATTGAGCATGGCATTGGAAGGAGAGACCAATTTAAAAAAGTTTAGTATAAAACTTTATATGAATAAGAGATTATTGCTACAGTTTTTCTTCATTTTTTATTTCTTCCTTTCTTTGCATACCTTTTTTCATGCCCCTTCTCTTTATCTCTCCATCTCTTCTTTCCCTGTGAATGGGGACATCTTCAACCTTGGTTTGTGATGGATTCCTTTCACTCCTCACCCTGAGCTCTTTTCTCTCACTAACCAGGACAGCAGGAGTCTAAACAAGACAGAGTCTAAAAGTACCTTCATGACAAAGATACACACACCCTCTTTCTCTCTCACAGATCACAGCTTGATCTCTTCTATCCCTTTGCATCTCTCAACAGTCTCCAACAGGGAATTGATGTCACTTCTCCTGGTGAAAAAAAAGTTGATGTACATCTGCCTTAGGGATTTGGGACTTATGCCTGAGTCACTGATGGGAATGTGACTGAACATCAGTGAATTGGAGGGGACATCTCCAGAAAGAGAGCTGCGCATGAAAGGCTTCCACCTTGCACATAGTCACAGGTTCAAAGTCTCCCAGGTCACCAGTGATGTTCTGGTCTTTTTATCTCTCCTGACTAGTTTGGTAAAGACTCCATGAGTGGTGGCTTGGAAAGCAGATTGGCTTGGTGAGAGCCACATTACAGAAATATGTCAGCCACTTCTTTTTTCACTAAAAGAATAAAATTATTTTTGTTAAGTGATAAAATACACCATTGAGACAGAACCCAGCCTGTCCTCCTGTTTGTGATAGTTTGGTTTCAGGTATACAGGTTTTGTGTTTCTTTGCAATACTCACACAGCCCTTGTTGGCTCAACTCTTCCTTGTACCAAATCTGCCTGTCCTGTTACTTGTGTCATTCACAAACCTGGCGAATGTGAATGCAATCCCATCATTGAAATAATTTACAAGGACACTGAACAGCATCTGACCCAGGAGAAGCTTCTGGAAGTCTCTAAATCTTATTTCTGTCGGTGGAACTTTGAAACACTCACTCTTTGAGCTTGGTGGTTCAGATAAATTTCTACCCAAATAATGGTCCATCTGTTTATCAGAGAACTTGACAACTTGTTTATAGGGATATTGTGGGAGACCAGGTCAAAAACCACGACAAAATCAGGGCAGATGACATTCACAGCTCTATTCTCATTCACTCAACTAGTTGTTTCATTGTAGAAGGCAATCAGGTTGGCCAAGTATGATATAATCTTAGTAGTTCTGTACTAGCTTCTTCCAGTCACCTTCATATCCTTCATGCTCCTGAGAGGTCCTTCCCTGAGGACCTCTTTAGTTTTCCTGGGAACTGAAGTAAAGGTGATTGTCTGCAGTTTCTCTGCCCTTTACTTTTTTCTCAATATTTGCAATTGGGCAAACATTTGCCCTTTTCTGATTACTTGGCTTCTCCTGATGCCATGGCTTTTCAAAAATGATGGATAGGAATTGTTTTGTTGTCATGTCAGCCAGCATTCTCAGCACTCTCAGATACAGCTTGCCTGGTCCTGTGGATCTGTCTGTATCTACTTTGTATGGGTGGTCCCTGACTCAACTCTTCTCTATCATCAGTAGTTCACCATTTCCCTTATTTCTGCTCCTTGGTGTTAGAGATGTGGGACTGAGGACTGAGGTGAATGAGGCAACTACTTGAGTCCTTGCTGTGGCATTTGTGACTGACTTGTCAGTTCCAATTGACATTAGCTCTTTATCTTCCTTGTATTTTAACTTTATACTAGCATTTACAGATTACTTTCATGTTATTCTTTATATCTCTTATCATTTTGAGTTGCAACAGAGATTCTTCTTTCCTCCCTCCACTGTTGCATGCCCACCTGATATTTCTATGTTGTCATTTTGGAGACTCTGCCATCTCTCTGTCTTTTCTGTCTCTGAAGATCTGCCCAAACCCATCTGTCCTGCATGACAGACTCTTTAGTGATCTCTACACACTATTTCCTGAGGACGCTGAGATCTGCTCTTCTCAAAGGCTTTATTCAGTCCTTGTCTTCCTCACCCTCAGGGTCTTAAACTACACAAATTTGTGATGACCACATTGCCAAAGCTGTAGTTTATATGCAAGTGTCTAAACAAGTCATTGTTACTTGTGTACAGCTGTTCTAGTAGAGCACCACTCCTACCTAATAGGTATTTGCTGGGATTGGTTTCGGAAATTGATATCACTGCGTTCCAGAAAGCTCTATTGCTTTCATAGTGCTGTTTTGCTTGCCAACAAATATCATGTTGAAGTCACCATTAGAACTAGGGACAGCAGGTGTGAGGTAAGACTGTTATGTGTTTATTAAGTGTCCAGGTAGCAAATGATTCTGCTAACCCAGACCTGTGACTTCAAGGTCCCTGTTTCTGAAGCTGAATGTTATGAAATCATATCTTATGCTCCAGTCAACAACTGATACATCAAAACAATCCTTCTCACTTCTGTGTAGCTGTCTTGGCTTCCTGAAGGAGTGAGGAGATGGAAAAGATAAAAGACCAAGACTGACATTTGAGCAACAAGAAGCATACAATATTCTTGATGGCCAGTAGTTTTCTAGTTTCTCACCTCCATTTGTCCACCTCCTTTTCCTGTGCACATGTAGCAGACCACACAAACCTTCAGCACACCCACAGATGCCACATGGTCACCTTAAAACATACTGCAACAGCAAATGAGCACAGCAGGAGTTTAACTTCACCGGATTTCCAGCAGCACAGCTTTGTTTATTCTAGCTTTGAAGGTACCCGTGTAGCAAAAAGTCTATACTTCATCTACATCACTCATCTGCATGGCAGTGGCAGAGATTTCTTATCATACCTCAGCATTACCTCAGCAGTGTGGGTAATTTCTTTTGCTTTTTGTGTGTATTTTAAGTGCTATTAGTATTTTTAAATACTATATGCTTATTTTGCTTATCCAAAATATGTAAATTTTAGAGATTAATTTTCCCACTTTACATAAAATTGTGATTTTTTTTTATGATTTAAGTGTTACTCTACAAACATTTAAGTGTTTCTGTATTTTGTGAGGAAGCCCATGTCTTATGCCTTTCTGAATGGAGCAATAATTTTTGGAAAGAGCTAGGTGTCATGTAGATAGTCAGTTTGAATTTTTGTCTACACAGCCTTTTAAACCCAATTACAAGTCTTGTTATGTTTGTCTTTTTTCACTTTGGAACAGATTGCCAATCATAAAATATATCTGTACAGGTGAGAAATTATCCATAGAAAGCACTGAATATGTCTCACTTGTGACCTAAATCTAGTCATAATTCGCCTCCAGCTTGAAAAGCTTAAGCATTAACCCACTGTGCCATGTAACCATTCTCTACCTCTGGCAAGCTAATGAATGATTCAGTGGTTTTCATGGCTTCAGTTCAACATTCTATATCAGCAGCTGGAGAAACAATTTAAAAATATTGCAAGTGGAACATGCTCACAAGAGCTATTGGTCATTAATGCAATGTATTTGTGGTATTGTCTTAACAATGGCTTTTCCCCCAGAATCTCTTAATTTTTAATTACCCTTTGTTCTGATACTGTAGTATCAGTAAAATGTTCTATTGGAACTAAGAGATGACTTCACCTTATTCCATTATGATTTTGACCTCCACAGAGAAAATACATAGGGACTCTTCAAGCACTAACTACCTATGAATAAATTATTTCCCATAACAAAATGAGGAGAGAAAATACAATTCTGATATTAAATTTAATCTGTTCTATATAACTCTGATTTAATATTTTCTTTATGTGATACTGTGAAAATATTGGGATCACTTTTTCAGCTCTGTAGCACAGAAAATAATTTAGATACTCTATCCATCCAACCAGACACACCAGTATAAACAGAAATATTCTTGTTACTTCAAATCAAATACGTGGCACAGAAAAGAACATCTGGTGTTAAAAAGAAAGAGCATCTCAAGCCTAGTTTATAGTAGCCAGTGTTTTCCTAAAGTCATAGCAATTTCTGTTCATAAGGCACATAGACCTGATATCCTTCCCAGCTGTATTATCCTATGCCTGCTCACTGCTGACTTAAAAAGTAAGCAAAGAATGTGAAGTACTTACACTGAATGTTATTTAAAAGTAGCCGACACTGCACATGAGGCCATGAAGTTTACTTCTTTCATTTAGTTCAAACTCAATTATGCAGATATAAAGAAAGTGCTTAAGGCTGTTACCTGTTTTACTCTCATTGATTTTCAAAGGAGAGAGGGGGTCTAAATTCATTAGAAGCTTATGGAACTCTTGTTTTTAATCTTCTGTGATTATATATCCCAGAAAATTGGGGCGCATTTTGTTCCCACAAAAAATGGTTGTGCAGCACATCTGTTGAAGATTCTTTCCTACGAAAAACAAAGGATTGAATGTGTCAAAATTCCACATTAATTCCCAAAATAATATGAAGTTCCCCCTAGGGAGAAAATTCTACTCTTCATTTCTAAGTTATATAAAATGCATTATTTTTGCTGGCCACATGCCTCACTCTGTGTTTATGCCACTTTAGATTTAAGATTACTACCCCACTTTTTTTCTTTCAGATCAACAAATAGAGGCCAATGTTTATCTTGGTGGCTACCATCATAGATTTATAAAACCAGCCCTAAAAGTTTGTTTTTCTAGATTCTCAATGTCATAAATCCACCATGTCAGCCTGAGCTTCAAGGTATAACCTAATTTGAGGAAAATTAACATTGCTTTCAAAATGAATATTAGCCAGCTTAAATGTCAAGGATAGGTCAACGTCTTTAACAAATGTACAGATACTTAAGAAATTTTTTTTAGAAGTATCCCAAACTATTGAATAGCTCCTTCACTGTCACATGATGTGGAATGTATTGGTCCTAGCTCATCCTAAAATTCTGCTTGTTTCTGAGAGATGCCAGCGGTCTGATAGCCACCACCCATATTACTACTACATTTCACTCCTTCCTAGGAGTACTCTTCACTTCAGACAAGATGAGAGGATTGGTACCCCACAGCACTTACATTGTGATTAGTAAGAAAAGAAATAGAAACGTTTAATGTTTTTTCTATTATTTTTCTAGCCAATTAGCCTTAGAAATTGAGTCCTTTTCTTCCTGTAGAATAGCTGTATTTGGATATTTTTGTAATACACTTGTTGTTTCCTATAATTCTCCAATGAATAAATTGTTACAAATGCTGTTGTCAGGCCATTCACATTTTCTCAGTATGCAGCAGGTTTTACATACACAGAATGTTTAATTAATTTTCTGATTAATGGGCTTCTTTTATTATGCTACTGCCATTTGGCAGCTGTTTTGACAAAACTGCCTTCCTCATTACAGAATTTCTACTTGTGAAAGGAAGTCAACCATAGCAAATAGGCTTATTGAATTATCCAGCTCACCAATTATATAGTATAAAATTATTCATCCTGATATAATTTGATCAGGAAAAATCATTTATCTTTAGTAACTGTGTTAAATTAGATATTATTCTGCTGTATAGGTGCAATTTTGCAAGTGTCTGTGCTTAGGAAACTTTTTTTTTAATTTACTTGAACACTAAGTTATTGCCTATTTTCTGATTTCACTTTGTTACCAAAAAGGTTAGTTTCTGACTAATCACTCCATTGAGCCCAATTCATTCAAAGCTTAAAAAGCGACACTTAGCCATTTTATAGAGAAATGCCAGATTGATACATATCATTGGCAATGCAATTTTGAAAGATCTGATATAAATGAATTTCTATCTGTTAATAAATCAATTCATTCATAATCAGTCTTGAAATTTCAACATTATTTACTTGTGTGCTTTGCATGAATTTTGGTGCTATTCCCGCAACTCTGTAATCAACATTGGCAATCCAATTTCTATTCCAATTTTATTCAATCTAACACATTCAAAATTAGCCTCACTTTCTATACATTTGCATCTTGTCATTAACCTACATAGCCTCTCTTATAAGGAGCTGATGCTTGATGCATGTGAAATAAAAGGTTATAGTGTTTCAAAAAAACCCATAAGTCTAACAAAATATTGTGGACTACAGTGAACAGCTGGTTAAAAATAAATATTTATTATTGCTTGACTTGAAAATCATAATAATTTGTCTTATGCTCCACAATCACTTTTTTCAGTGTAAAACAACACAGAAATTCTTGCCGAACAGGAAGGGTATGGTTTATTTGGGATACGCTCATCTGACTGTAAGTCAGCTCAGTGATTCTCCAGATATTTCACCAGAATCTGCAAATTTCTCACAGCATAAATGAGTTCTTTATCTCTTCTGTACAGCTGGATAAGCAATGGTAAAATTACTCTAACTGTGTGCATGGACATAGAACTGATGCTTCTTCCTTTGGTCTGATTACAGTTTTATGGCACCTTCAGTTTTTGTCTTCTGTGACTTCACAACCTGCACTGCTTTTTGATTCTTCTCTGCTTTCATCTGAATGTGCTCTCTGCCTATCCACCAGGATTTATCAGGCTATGTATAAGAACAAGCACTCTGTTTTTTGTCAGACCTTACTTATCATTCTCAATGTCTCATTCAACAGAAATTGTCAACAGAGAGAAGAGTGACAATTATCCCAGGTCATGTTTACCTGGAGGATAACCCTATGTCCATTTACCCTTGGCTTCATTCCTGTTAGTGTCTGCTTAATCAAAAGCATGTCCATCAAAAGTGCTGGAAATATGGTTCTACACTGGTTCTAATAACTGGTTCTACAGTGGTTATTTTGTATGTCTGGACTTTAGTTGAGCTGGTGCCAGTGTCAGGTGTGTCTTAGATATCCTTGATAAGTACATAAGTATAGCTGAGTTGCTGGAGCCAGCTGGCAGAGAGAGAATTATCACTCTTGATTGCCTGTACTTGTTTCGGGATCAGATTTTCTCTGTATAAGGATGATCAATAATTTCTGTTAACTGAAAGATACTCCTGCCTTCACGCTGCTGCCTTGACACAGGTGACAGGTGGCTGTTTCTGCACTGTGGTTCCAGTCCTGTGGATCACTCCCTTCTCAAAGCTGTCTGGCTTACAGATCTGATGCAAAGTAGGTCAGAATATCCACCATGGCTTTCACTAAGGGTAATTGAAACTTGCAAGGTTTTGCAAGGTTTTACACTTCCTCCCACTACTATCCACTATGGTTTGCTGTTTGGGGTTTTTGTTTATTTGTTGTTTGGTTGGTTGGTTTTCTGTTTTGTTTTTTCTTTTTCCCACTGACTACATGTAGATACAGATTATTCTCAGTTTTACCAGAGACACCATTGAGTCTCATGTCGTCATTCAGTGTTGCCCTGAAGGGCTGAAATTTATTAAGATTTATGAGAGTACTGATTAATCCATGGCCCTGAATACCGTAGTAAGCAGTTTATACAAGCTATCATTATCAGTGCTGGCCATTACTGTTCTCAGAACTTGAAAGTTTCTGGCAGGACAAACTGTCACAATGCTGTTTCTGGGGATAACAGTGTTTATGTTGCTGTTAGTGGCTTTGTAAACTTTGCTGTGGTTCATACAGCCTTGTAATCCACATTTTCTTGCTTCATTCTCATCTTCTGTATTCTCAGAGAAGCAAAAGTTCCTTAGTGTTGCAGGAAAATAACTAAATAGCAAGTTGGAAAATGAACAGCTGTCCATCTCAATATTTATACAAGAAAGATCCATCCACCTGGGTAGCTCAAAGAGGTGAGGGGAGGGACAGGTGAAGGATTTTGTAGAAAACACTGAAAACACTGCTGCACTAGTACAGAAAATAGCAAAACTTCTAGGTAGTTGTGATTATTAAGCCATTTATTATCTATGTGTGGCATATTATCTGTAATGTTTAACTTATTTATAAGAAAGTTTCTATTGTAGAAAACTCTTACTAACTGGAATATGAAAAATTAATTGCACCTTGGTAGAGTTAGCCTTTTCTCCCTCAACTATTTTTTGTTTTCTGCTCTGTGTGTCTGTGTACACTTACTAGTACGTAGACCCAGTATATAAAAGTCAAAGAGCAAGAAAACAGAAGAGCTGGTGCCTAGTGAAAACATATTGACAATGAGAAAGAAGTGAGTATCTGTGAGCAACAGCTTTGGATTGTAGCAAACCTGTTGTGTCATGGCCATGACCAGATGCTGCTTTGATGCCTTGAATCAGGTGACTGTGAGCTCAGTGACTGAGCCTGAGAAAACACATGGGTGCCTTCAGTGTCTCCCATAACTGACATTACATTTGGCATTTCCACATGTTTCCTGAAGGCTATTTGCAGACAGCCCTGGACTTACACTGTTGGGGTGGCCTCTGTCTCACTTGTCCACTTCAAAGAACTTCAGTTCAGTTTTTGAAGTGCCTGGATCATGACTTTGTTCATTCTTTATTCATGCACACTTTTCTCCTCATCCTCAGTGGGGAAACTTCTCCTTCTTACAGCCATTACGTGGCACATGCAGGACAGCCAGGCGATCAGGCCCAGCCAGCATGGATTTAGGAAAGGCAGGTCCTGCTTGACCAATCTGATCTCCTTTTTTAACAGGGTGACCTGCTCTCTGGGGAAGGAAATGGCTGTAGATGTTGTCTACTGGGATGTTAATAAACCCTCTAACACTGTTTCCCACAACATTCTCCTGGAGAAACTGACTGCTGATGGCTTGGGTGTGTGTACTCTTTCCTGGGTGGTAAACCTGGGCCGTCTGGCCAGGCCAGAGAGTGCTGGTGAATGCTGCCACGTCCATCTGGCAGCCAGTCACTTGCGACATTTCCCAGGGACCAGAGCTGGGGCTGGTCCTGTCTAATATCTTCATGGACAACCTGGCTAAGGGGATTGAGGGTTCCCTCAGTCAGTTTGCAGAGGACACCAAGATGGGCAGGAGTGCTGGTCTGATGGAGGGCAGGAAGAATCTGCAGTGGGATCTGCAGAAAGGGGATCTATGGGCCAAGGTCAATGGTGTGAGATTTGACAAGACCCAGTGCTGGGTCCTGCATTGGGTCAGAACCTCATGCAGTGCTACAGGCTGGGGGCAGAGTGGCTGAAAAGCTGCCAGGTGGAAAAGAACCTGGAGGTGCTGGTCAACAGCTAGCTGAACACAAGCCAATGTATGCCCAGGTGGCCCAGGAGGCCAATGGCATCCTGCCCTGAATCAGCAATAGTGTGGCCAGAAGGACCAGGGCAGTGGTTCCCCCTACTGTACTCAGCACTAGTGAGGCCAAGGCTTGAATATTGTGTCCAGTTTTGTGCCCTTCGCTACTAGGAAGACACTGAGGTGCTAGAAGGTGTCCAGAGACAGGCAGTAAAGTTGGTGAGAGGTCTGGAGCACAGGTTTACGAGGAGTAGCTGAGGGAGCTGGAGATTTTTTAGCCTGGGAAAAAGGAGAAGACACCTTTTTGTGCTCTACAACCAGCTGAAAATAGGCCATAGCGAGGTGGGGGTCAGCCTCTTCTCCCAGGTAACAACTGACAGGATGAGAGGAAATGGCCTTAAGTTGCTCCAGGGGAGATTTTGATCGAATATCAGGAAAAATTTATTCACTGAAAGAGTAGTCAAACACTAGAACAGGCTGCCCAAGGAAGTGGTTGAGTCACCAGCCCTGGAGGTATTTAAAAGGCCTGTAGATGTGGCACTTTGGGACATAGTTTAATGACAGACTTGACAGTGCTGGGTTAACACTTATTGATAATCTTAGAGGTCTTTCAGAACTGTAATAATTCCATGACTGTATCAGTGGGCTTCAGCCCACTGGCGAGGTAATTTTGGATTTCTACCTAATTTTTATTTGAAAATCAAGCTATTAACAGCTCTTCTTAATGTACATAAATAGATTTGAGGGGTTTTTCCCAGATGTATTGGCTCTTCTCATGTTGTGGAATGAGGAAACTGTTTCCATGTGAAGCTCTGAGAGCCTTTCTCTCCATCTCTCAGTCTCAGCAAACACAATAAATTTCTTCACAAGTGATTCCCATGCTACACCTAGCATTCTTGACTGTGGCTGTAGGAAAATATTATATATTACTAACTTGAGGTACAAACCTTGGTGGTCTTTGTTCAGTATTGCCTTCATACTGGGAAGGGAACAGTGAGAATAAGAAAGCCTGGTGTAGCTATACTTCTGAGAAGATACACCTGGCAGCCATACAGAGGTGAGCAGCAGCCTTTGTGGGTTCACAGCTTTACAGTATCAAAATGTAAAGCTCTGTAAATCAGAAGAAAAATGGTACCTACAAAAATTCTATCTCTTTTTGTATACCCCAGGCTTGACCTCTCTGAATTCACTCCATCATAACTCCCATGATTCAATCTAAGATGGTTCAGATGAGTCCTGCTGGATAAGAGAGAAGGAGCAGGTCTGTTGTCACCATATAGAGCTGTTTGAAGGGACCCTCCGTGATCTGTCTGCTGCTGCTGCTGTCTGGTACAATATATGACTTTAAGTGGTGCACTTGTTTTCAATCTTCAAGAGCAACAGTTCCAGGTCAAGCTGTACATAACTGCATTGTGTCCACCCACACAAAGAGTTTAAGTGGTGATTGAAACAATATCTCATCTCATTTCTATTTACCAGGTTAAAGGAAGTTTCTCTCTGGAGCCGTCTCTCATCTATTTGCAGCAGGAAATAAATTTCTTTTAAAAATGAATGAAAGAGGCTCTCAGGGCTGCCAGCACAGGTCAGTGTAAAATGATTCTGTAATACTTAGTTATTGCAAAGTTTTTTTTCTGAGCACTTTATCTGAAAAGTACTGAAAACCTCACAAAAATAATTCACCTTCTCTAGCTCGTTTGTACAGACCTACTTAACAGAGTGAAACTTTAAAGAACTTTCCTCTCTTTTTGCCTTCACCAAATATTTCAGTTATGTATTTCAAAATACATTTTTATGACAGCCGAGAATTTAAAGTGGTCATTTAAATGACCATTCACCCTACAGACTCTTGGATATAAGCAGACAAAACAATGAGATGAGATAGCCATTAAAAAAAAAAAATATTATTTTTATTTTATAAAATTTATTAAATTTAATTTTTTAACTTTAATTTAATTTAATTTAATCATTTAGAATTTTATTAAATCAGTTAGAATTTCAAACTTCAGATGATGTTACAGGTACATAACTTAAACTGCCTGCCCCCATAGACTACCAGAGAGGAGGAAAGTACTTGAATATTGTAGGTTTTTTTTCCTGTAGGTTTTTTTCCTGCTGTATAGTATTTCAGCGATTTGGCCTAATTCAGCCCTAGCTGTACTAAAGATATTTTTTCCATTACTTTTGGTTATTCCTTAATGTAGTTATGATACTGCTAGGTAAATGAGGAAAATGGTAACTGTATGCCTTTATTACTTGTTTGAGAGAAGCATAAATGTCTTTTCTGCTAGAAAGCATAGAATTTCCTATACTTTCTATTCGTATTTTTTTCTGGTATTGAAATCTAATATATGTGTAAAGGTTTATGCGGTTATAGAGCAATTTCCCAACATATGTCTGTATCTCAAGTCTAACTGTTGAAAGCTAAATCACATGAGGAAAAAGGGAAACTAATGAGATGAAAACCCCAAAAGACATGACCAATTTTTCCCTAATTGTCTGTTGTTTTACACAAAAGGAATTGAAGTAGCAGATAAATATTTTTATAATGTGTAATATTTTGGTTTTGCTGTGATGCAAAAATAATGACAAAAGTTACATCCTTTACCAGTCTACAACTTACAGATACGTTTTTGAGTTTTCATTTCAATTAGCGTAATGGCTTGTCATTACAACTGTGTAAGAAATTTTCCATCTATAACAGAACTTCTCTTTAAGTACTTCAGAGATATTAGCCAACTCAACCAGCAAAGTTCAGAGTGATAGTAAAATTCCAGAAAAAACAAAGGTGTTCCTAAGCAATTGACAACTAACTGTAGTGCACATGTATTTATCCTGTATATCTGTCACATGTTTATGTTGTATCAGTAGGACAGCCCCATGAAAACGGCTACTTATACATTTATCACAGCTTGTGCTCCTTACTACAGGACCCTGGAAGAGCTCAGCAAGGAGAAAAACAAAGAACTGACTAACAGAAAAGCTCAACAAAGTTGCTTAAAATCAAAAATGAGGCAAAAAGTTGTAAACTTATGTAATCCAGTTTCTTCTGCTGTGTATCTTGCAACAGTTGCCGTAGGTTAGCAGTTCATCCTCTGAGGACATTCCTTGTTAGGTCTCTTTTGTGTGGGGTAGTGTGTACTTGGACCAGCTTGCTCAGTGTAAAGTGCCCATTCTGTTTAGACCTCGATGAGAAAATGGAGGCTTGGAGCCTCACTTGGAGGCTGTGTGTCTTTCTTCAGTGCTGCTCTGTACAAGTAAAGCAACATCAGCAGGCGCCTGCAGCAAGACAAGAGTGCCTACAAAACTGATTGAGTGATCTGCAACTCTTTATTGGCAGCTAATGAAAGTCCAGATAATGAGCTTCTGCTTTACAATCTTCCCCACGATCATGTCATGTTTCAAAATCACCCCTAATGCTTTGTAATATTAAAAAATCCAAACAAAACCCAATTCAAATGTTATGGAGAGACACATAAGAAGAGTACAGTAGAAATTACAGGTGCGGGCAGTCCTCTTAGGTGATTGAATAGCAAGGAATTTGCCAGTTGAAACTTCTTAAATGCTTACAGAAATAAAAACAACAAAATTTTTCTCTCCCACTTGTGTCTTCAACTGACTAAAGCAGATTGAACTACATCATGATGCAAATTTCCTAATACTACTTAATTTCTTTGAGTAAAACTGTCACTAAAATATCAAGTCACTAATAATGCACTTCTTTATTTACCGTTGATGAAAGGTTGGAAGTGTCATCAACAGAATTAATTTTGTGAGTGTCAGCCACTTAGTCAATTTTTAAATTATAATTTTTTAAATTTTCCCCATTCATCTCTGAGGAAAATGGACAATGCTAATCTTCAGAAGCCCAGCTGCCGTTACACTGAAGTTGTTTCTTCACATCTGTGTTTTCTTAGTGTAGCTTTCAAGAGAAGCTCAAGACGGTATTTCAGAGCAATTAAATTTTTCTGGATATTCTGTAGTACCAGGTTCTTTTAAGGAGCTATACATACAGTCCTATGGAAACACATTTTTTTTCAAATATCCAGTCAGAATGCTGGAATTCGAGTTGAAATTAAAAAACAAACAAAACCAAAAACCCCAACTTTATATGTTTAAAAGGATTATACAATTTTATATATCTATTTTTAGTTTATAGGGATGTAAACTGCCATACATAATTGTGCTTAGCAATAAAAACTGAGACAATGCAATGGCATTTGTCTTCCCAGGAAGCTACTATACCCAATGGAGCCCTGCTGTCCTGGAAAAGTAATACCTGTCAATGGGAAGTAATGACTTAATCCCCTGTTTTGCTTTGCTTCTGTGTGTGGCTTTTGCCTTCCCTATTAAACCATTTTTATCTCAATCCATGAGTTATCTAGCTTTTGTGCTTCTAATTGTCTCCCCCATCCCACTGAAGGAAACTGAGCAAAAGTGTGGGCGAGTGTGTGGGGTTGAGCTCTGGGCAGAGGTCAACCCAGCACAGATGAAAACCCTTCCATTGTTTGTTTTAGATGCAGAAGATTGTTCTTGGCTAGAAATTCATCATCTCAGACAGAAGGAAAAGGTGAATTTGAGTGGTTTGTATGGACTGCAAAAGAAGAAGTGAGACTAAGGCGTGGTCTTCCCAGACAGAATAACTATTCCATGGTGGAAAGCAGGATTTTTCTTTATTATTATTTTCCCTCCTCCATCATTAGACAGGAAGAGAGCTAAACACTAAAGACAAGACATTAATTTTTCTTCTTCTTCAGTGAGAGTGATGTGGTCCCTAAACACTTGAGATAGCTCTGATTCCACTGAGACTTTAAATTCTGCATCAGAGGGCTTTGACTGTACAATGTTAGCTCCTCATTAGAACACGAATTGAAATAAGAAGCTTTCAGGAATTAAAAAAAAATTAAAAGAAATGGAATGAGAAGAAAGAATAGAAACAAAGTCGTTGTAAACATATGCTCTCTTTCTCCGCTACATATTTGAATGATGACATTCAGAAAGCTCCCCACAATATCTGTTATTCTCATTGTTTTTCTAGCCCGTCGCTACACACTGTGTTATTCTCATTTTTCCTTTTAACCTCTCTTCCCTGCTCCATATTCTCACCAGCCCTTGTGAAATGTCATATTTTCTCATTGCTGAAGTCCACCTTATCTGCAGTGCAGCAAGAAGGGCAAGGAAAATAGGCCCTTGTTAACAAACCACATCCTTTCAAGAGACATATGTTCATATATATTAACTGTGAATATGTGACCCAAACACTTTTTACGAACTCTTAAAGAGAATAATGACAGTATTCAGGGGAAAAAAAAATAAGAAAAAAGAAAAGAAAGTGCACATTTCCTAGTTTTCCTGGTCAGAAAAAAATGGGACAATTTCTAAAAAAACATATTGCACAGTAACTTAAGAAAGATTACAGGAAAAAAAAAGACATTTGAGAGGGACATCTTGTTTGTCTATTTCCTTTTTGCAGACAAGAGTCAGAAATTCTGATTTTATTTCTTTAACGGAAACAAAAACAAATGGGGTTAGTTCAGACTCACGTCTAGCACATTTTTTTCCTAAGCTTGATAAAGATTTGTAAAGAGTTAAGTTCCAAGTTAAGGTAGGAACAAATTAAACCTAACTGATCAGGTTTCAATAGCATGAACCAGAAATTTTGTCCTCTTAAGAAGATTGTATTAGAGAATAATTGACTCCTAGGTTAAACCAGGGGACTCTAAAATCTTGAGTTATTTAATATATGGCATAATTTATTATCAAAGTTATTGCCATGAAATTGTATAAGTCTCAGGACCTAAGCCATAACAAGTGAATAATAGCATCATTTTATCTATTTTGATTAGTCACATCTGGAGTGCTGTGTCTGGTTCTGGGCTCCTCAGTCCAAGAGAGAGATGAAGGTCCTGGAGAGAGTCCAGTGAAGGGCAGCAAAGATGATTAAGGGCCTGGAGGATGTCTCTTACGAGGAAAGGTAGAGAGAATCGGGCCTGCTCAGCCTTGAGAAGAGAGGACTGAGAGGGGACCTCATCAATGTCTACCAGTGTCTGAAGGGAGGGTGTTTAGAGGATGAATCCAGGCTCTTTTTGGTGGTCCCAAGCAATAAAAAAAGAGGCAATGGGCAGAAAGAGACACGCAGAAAGTTTCACCCGAACATTGAGAAGAACTTCTTTACTCTGTGGATGGCCATGCGCTGGAAGAGATGAGGATTCTCCCACCACTGGATATATTCAAGAACAATCTGGAATCAATCTTGGGCAAGGTGCTCTAGGATGACCCTGCTTGAGAAGGGTGCTTGGACCAGATAACTCTACTGGTGATTCCTTTCAACCTGAACCATTCTGTGATTCTCCAGTCTTGATAGGACTGTAGAAGATGGGACCCTAGTTTCATACAGATGTAAACTTTGAGAATTTGAAGTAATGTATTAAACTTCTACTCAGTCTGTGATGACCATGTCTTTTAATTGTCTTTATATATTGACTCTGTATTGTCTTGATAGTAATTTTATTCTGGATTATAGTGTTTAGAAATGGCTGATTTCCCCTCTCTGCACCCAATAAATCAGTAAGTTTCTGTAAATTTTACTTTAGGATGATAAATTCATGCAAATTTGAGTGTAGGTTGAGGTGGTAGTGGTTTGGGTTTGGGGGTCAGATTTGTGTGTGTGCATGTGTTTTGATTTTGAGCATTTGCCAAAAAATTGCCAATTTTTTTTCTCTTTTCATGTCAACTTTGACAGCCAAAAGAAACATCAATTTCTTAATATTTTCTTCTTCTTTTTCTTTGTATTAGGTTTGACCCTCTGGACAGCACCACAGAAATAATTCTGTTGAGCAAGTATGTCCTTAATGTGGTAGGGTAATATTTTAAAATGAAAGTAGACAAAACTCATACTAACTCAAAAGGATCTTTTTTTTCACTTCAAGGCATATTATTTTTTATTATATCTATGGTGACAAGTCATGTTTTCTTAATGATTTCCTTTGACTTAAGCCCTTACTGAAAAACAATTTGGCAACTCAAGACTTCTAGATGGAATTTAATATACTATAAGGATTTTCTTTGCTCTGTCTACATCACTTTCTTTTGTTATTGTAAGATTCATACTGAATATGCTTAATAAAATCACCAATAACATCGATAAGAATGTATTAAAGTACGTTTACATGTCAGTACGCAGTAGACTTTAAATTTTCTGTCAAAATTATTCTATTTTATGTTGTGAGTTATGACTTTCTTAGCAGTAGGCAGGAAGCCCAGGTATAACGTCCCTAGTAGAAATGCAGAGGACAATACCCCTGTTGTTTAAACAGAGAAGTCTCACTTTGCACTAAAATCAGATAATTTCACCTGTCACCACTGCTGATCTGAGTCTGACGTAACCTCCACACTGGAGATATCAGCAGTTTCACTGTTTTCTTGCATTGGTGTTTAAACTTTTGTGTGAAATCTTTCTGATTACTTTCTAGGAAATTCTAAATTAAACTCATCTAGAGGAACAAAATAACATCTTCAATAACCCAGTTTGTTTTGGTTTGTTCTCACTGAATTTTGCATACTAAAGATTAGGTGAACATTGTGTAGATAAGGAAGAAAACTAACTAGCATTTTAAAATCAAAATTTTAATTTCCTCTTTTGCTACTTTTCTTTTTTTCCCCTCAAAAGATTATCAGCTTCATTAATTGTCTATGGTTCTGTCTTCTTTGTGAGGCATATAATCCTGTTCCCTTAAAATTAGCATTAAGCAAACCACAAAGTATCAGTGCTTAGTGCCAAGATCCTGCTTAGTTATTTATGGTATCCTGAAGACTTTATTGGATGCTTTACTTCTATTAATATGCATTCTCCAACTTGGTGGAAAAGAGCACGTTTGCTAGAGTTTCATAGAAAGATTTTAGAGTTTTATAAACAGCATTTCCATTGTTTTATGGAAATGTCTTTGCTTTTTTAGCAAGTGTATTGCAGGGAGCTCTACACGAACATTTAAAGAGCAATAGGAATAGGGGCTGCCAAAATAGGCTAAGGAAGGAGATATGATGGAAACAAACATTTTATTAAACAAAGGAGAAAACCTGTTTTGGTCATGTCATATTTTATAGTAGTGTTTTCAAAGCTGCACTAATCTCTAAGCTTCAAACAGAGGAATCATATTTTCATGTTTTTAGTCCCAACATTTTTGCCATAGATTTGGGGGGGTAGTGGTATATTTGTTTCCTTCAGCAGTAATATCTACTGCATTCTCAAGTCCAATGCTGCTGTATTGCTGGTTTAGATGTATTATGTTAGGCACTATAGTAGTAATGGGCAGTCATGATAAGAAAAGCAATGCCATGAAAACAATGGAAGTTATGATTTGGACCTGAAAAAAAAAATTGCTATAGAGCACTATTAAATGGCATGTTCATTTGTTTATCAATTCCAGTGCCCTATCTTGCAATAGTAAATTTCTTGGTTTTGTTAAAACTAATGTGATATTATGTGCCCAGTTGAATGAATTCATGACTTTAAATAGATGGCAATGTAATGTAAAATTTTCTAATTTACCAACCACTTTTTAAATATATTTACAATTATACAGTAAATTCCATGAAATATACTAAAACTGAATGATGATATTTCCTATTTTATAGGAGACTTTGTCTTTAGTGACATTAGATTAATAAGCTACAAGAAAACTGCAGATGTCTTTAAAAAGTCACACTCCTATTCTGAAATCATATAACTCTACTCTCCAGAGTTATCATTCATTTTGATTACACGGGTGTTAAATGGTTCATGTGTTCTAAATCTTCAGTAAATGTATATAGCTTTTTTACAGAATGCAACCAAAGGGGAGACAAATCAGTGTCAGAAATCTCCAATGTTTAATTTCTTACTAATCTCGTGGTATGTCTCTTCTGGATGGGGAAAAAAAAGAAAAAGAAAAAGAATAATTCTTTCAGATTTTACCTTTTAGGTTGTAAAATAAAAGCTATCTTGTCCAAAGTTCAAATTCTATCTGATAACTTAGAGTAAATGCTAAATGCTATCAAATAGAGAAGAAAACAAGAATTCCTATCTTCTCATAGGAAGTAGTAAAAAGGAGTTGCTGACTAGAGGCCATTTCTATACCTAAAGTTAAATACGCATCAAATAGTAAAATCTGATGTATGACATGATTGCACACCTGTCTCCCTGCATATAGACATACAAGTGCATTAAATGTGTATTTACACTGCTGAAATATTCATGTGTCTAGTGAAAAATTTACATTTCTGATATCCAAAACAAAGCCTCTCTTTTTATGTCTATTTGCTTGATGTTTTTGATGGACGCTTACTACTCTCAGAGCTCTGTGGGCTCTTTCAAAGTGTACCCATCAGAGAACCGGATTCCTGTCTGACTTCACAAGAAGCATTTGGTACAATGACTTATGATGATCGCTTGCACTTTTAGCCACAAAGTCACTGCAACAGGGCAAAACTATCAATCACTTGTGGTACAATGAAGCACAACCGGTCTCCCAGAGTACAACATATACTTCAGCAGGGCGCTTGTCTTGGAGTGTGTTTCCTTCTAAAGATGTGACTTGCTAGTTGGAAGCAACAGAAGATCAGGGCATAAGGTCAAGCAATTTCAATTAATTAAGAATATATATTTTTTTTAATAATTAAAAGCTAACTATGTATTTTTAATTGTATGTATATCTTTGAGTTAGAATTTACCTAGACAGAGGGTTGTGTAATCGCACTACCTAATTTGCTGTCATTAAGGTACCCAAGTACCTTAAACCAAGTATTTAGTAAGAATTTTTCTCTCTGGGAAGATTATTTTAAAGCTCCTTTCCTCAGTGATATTTGTACTTCAGTACAAATAAGTCCAGCTTATTAAATTCTTATTGTTTAATTTATTGATTCTTACATTAATATTTATTTGAATTAAGTGTGATAATTAAAATGTTATAGAAACTTTCTGGAGCTCCTTGTCGAACAATTTAGTAATATCTTGTCAGCACTTTTCTTCTCTATGTGTGCCTGTGCGTGTGTATGTGTGTGGTTGTTGGTTTGGGTTTTTAAGGGAGTGTTGGTTTGTTTTTTAATTAAATAAGCAAAGTAAAGAGGTATAAGAAAGGAATATTAAATATAATTTCTGAAGTGATCTCAATGGAACACTTAGTGAGTTTATTTTTGCTTTTGATAGATAATGGTATGTAAAGCAAGAAATGAAAAAAATACTGTGGCCACCAACTCCACAAATCAATATGTGCTGTTCATAAAACCTCAGGAAATAGAAATCAAATATTACCTTTTGTAGATTAATATGGACAATTATTAATGCACCTGTTCATTTGTAAAATAGCTCATATTATATCTTATTAGGTTAATCAGTAAAATAGAGCACATATGGAATGCTACTGTGATTGATTCTTGTTACCAAAGAGTAATTTTTCCAGACTTTCCACTGACTTTCACGGAAGTCTAGATCTACATAACACAATTTTTTTGTGTGATCAGGCTTGTTCATTCCTCATACAAGCAGAGTGATTGGATCAGCTATGAAGCTGAGCAGGAATGCAAAGAGAGGAGCATCCAGTTTAAGGACATTGGGTAAAACATGACTTTACCCAGGATGTCAACTGCTCAGGAAGTCAAGAGTTGAAGGCTAAGAAAGATATTAATTTACTATAACCTCAACTTGCATGTCACTGGGTTAACTATTAAAATTAAAGCTCAGGCATAGAAAAACTTCTTAAAATATGAAATTTATGCAAAAGTAACCTTCAAGATTTTATGGTGGTTCTGAAGAGAGTTTTTGATGAAGTTTTATAGTAGAAGGCAGATTTGAGCTCCTGTTAGTTGACATACTTCTTTGCAAAGAATAATATTTAGTAAAAAAACCCAATCCTGTTACTGAATTTTAACTTTAAGGGATTGTGACAAATTCTTAAACTCCTTCAGTCTGGAAAAGAAGCAGATTTTAATGTAGCAGTATAATAGTTTACATTTTGCTTAGAAAGATTTTGTAACAGTATTTTTTTCTATTTTTAGCCTTTCTCCTAAGAAATCCAGATGAGGATTCAGAGCAATGTTTCACCCTATAGCCATACCCACTCCCCTCACTTTACTGAAGGCATTTCTGAATAGAAGCATTTGGAAAATAATTGACTTTGACAACTCAGCTATCTGTCTCTTTACCTAGAGGATGAGTTTATTTCTTCTTTCATGTCGGAATGTGAAAAAACATTTTTACCACCTCAATATTTAGGCGTGCTTCTCAATGCCCTGATGTGGTTCTGATTATTATACTACGGCATTCCACTTTTCCTATGCAAAGTACTCTGAAGGCACACTTTGTTCTTGAATACAGCAGGCATCTAGGGAAGAATCACTAACATTTCAGTTAAGAAGTCAGCAGACTTTCATCCTAATCCCTCGAAGTCACTCTTAACTCAAGGCTGGGTAAGGTAAAATGTTTATTAAAAACAGAGGTTTTAAATAAATAATTAAATGGAATAAAGTTATTAGTCTACTTTCATTAAGTTTAAATCACAAATGTATGTTTTTTGTTTTCTGCCTGATCTCCTGACTCTCACCATTCAAAAATTTTGTAATTTTGAATGCAATCTACATCAGGAAGCAGCTATTAGAGGAAAATGTTTGCAGTGGAGCAGATAGCTTTAATAGATAATTTCTTTTTGAAGTCCCTTTCTAAAGTATAATTTTTCCTTTTTTTCCATACATAGATGATATAAAAAATAACTAGAATAATTAAAATAAGAGTTATTTCCCTTTGAAAATATGTATTTTTTGAAGCACATGTTGACATTTGTCCAGATAATAACACGTTTCACAAGAGCAGCACACCGCCTGTAGTACATTTTTGTGTAAAAATGTTTCGTTTTGCTGCACATCAGTGTGGGATATATTGGTGTTCTTGACAAAAAAAAAAAATCCGGATGAGCAAAATGTGCACAGTTATTGTCACCTTTTTACAGATGTGGTTGTAATGAAGGTGAGAAAGGCGGCTTGGGATGACACTTCTTCAGCTACTGACCTTAACACCATTCAAAGACCTGTTTTCAACTGCAAAAGGATAGAGCAAATCTTCACTGGAGAAAAGAGCTTCCCCTGTTTCCCATTCTTTACTTCCAGAATGCTCTGGAAAACATGAGTTCTGGTAAGGGCTGTTTTCAAACTGTACCAGACATGGGTTTGCTCACTGAAAAAAGATATTAGACAAACACAGGCTTCAGCCACACAGAAAGAAAGGTAAACATGTAGTGAAGACAGCAGTGAGGCTGAAGGCTTCAAAAATGGGAGGTGGTAAGATATAATTCCTGAGTTTGGGGTTGCCTGTTACAGCCCCTATTAAGAAAGGGTAGTTTCAGTGCTCTACATATTTTGTATTTCATACTGCACAACAGCACTCAGACATATTTAATGTTTGTGGAATGAATTGGCAGAATTCGTTAAAATAGAGAGGTTATTTTAGCTTGTGGCATTTTGAGATGTAAATTTCTCTATATACAAATGTGACACCTCTTAAAATCTAGAAAAAATCCCCCAAATAACCCCCCAAAAAGTCCAATAAACTCCATGTGGTACAGATCCTTCACAAGCAGGTTATATGTACAGCTGCTATTGTAGTTATGCCTGAATCTGTCATTAAGAAACAGTGAATCCAAGCAGTGATTTCTACGTAGGTAAATGCAAAGAAACTGCTTTTTGAATGTGTTCAGCACCTGTGTACTTACACTAAACAATTTCCTATATAGTCCATTGAATATACTGACCTTAGACATGCAGATGCCATATTTGCCCTTTTTCAGTGTTTGGACACTTACATTGTCAAAGCCTTTAGTCCTTTAGGAAATTTTGCCTCATAATATTTTTGGCTGTGTTCAGGGAGAAAAATTAAAGGTAGACTGTACCAAATTTTGCTTCCAGTAGATTCACTTTCATTTTATTGTCTTTCCAAGGGATTATTTGGCTTTGTTTCTTTTTTTTACCCTCTCTTTTTCAAGTGTCGATGTACACATATGGATGGGGTTCTTCACTCTCAGTAACCTACTGATAAAAAAAAACAAAACTGTGGAGAAAAATGAACAATTGGAAGACAACACACAACAATAATTTGATTTCTTCAGTCAGTTCTAGGTAGGTAGAACTTATGGTGCCACAACCAGTTTGTAGCTGTGATTAAAAAAAATCTGCCAAAGGACAAAGGAAAATGGAACAAATATTACTAAGATTTAAAGCGTTTATCAAATTAGTCTTTCCATATGTAGAAAGAGTTTCTTTCTTTCATATCATTGTCCTTAAGTTGCATGCCCTACTATGCTGCTTTTAATGGGAGGTTACAGAAAATTTGGGTGAAAGACAGGTTTGGTGCACAAATCAACTTAATATATTTCATATAGCAGTAGGATAGTTTTATTGGCAGCAAACCTTCTGAGAATAAAAAATCTGTCCTTATTTAAATAAATAAAGTAGATGTTTTTTATCTTCAGTGTGGTCTGTAATGTGAGATGACACAAGCAGATATTCTTCCTGAAAAATGTACTTTTTCCTTATGATTACGAGCTTTTGATGTATTTCTAGGACTTTAATAAACTGAAGTTATTGAGAGAAGCAAATTCAGAATTGTTATGGTAATAGTGTAAGATTATTTCATTCATGTTGGCTATGATTATTTCAATATGAGTGGAATCTCATAAAATAACATGAGAATTCACTTTTGTTAAATTTAGCTGTCTTATTAAAAAAAAAAAAGGTGAAAGAACTGAATTTTCTTGTCCTTAGAGGAATAATGTTGTGTGAGTGAAAATACATGTATTCTACTTCAGTGTTTTTCTTCTATCATTTCCTCCCCCACCCTCCCCACCCCAATTTGGTCTCTATTGCAAGACATGAGGAAGGTGTTTCTTTGCTCCTTTATTCATTTTGTAACTATTAACTCTAAATGCCTCAAAATTCTAAATCACCCACAAGAATGCTTCTTATAAAAAAGGGTGCTAATAAAAGCATTCAGAAAAGATTAGAGAATGTGAAGGAAACATTTAATTTCTTACAGGCATAGTTCAACAAGTTTTTTATTATTTGCTGGTTTTCATTTCATCTTGGAGTAAAACAATCAACATCTGTCCCACTTTTTCTGTAGTCACAGTACAAGGACAAGCTTTCCAGAAAGTGAAAAATACAGTTTTTATAGAGTGTTTTCTGAAAATTAAGTCTCCTTAGACATGAAATAAAATAAATATGTGTTTAGTTCAGGCTTCTAAAGCCAAAGTGAGGAAGGTGGAGTAAAAACCCTTCCAAATGGATTTTATTAAGAAAATGTTCCACAAAATGTAGGTGATCTTACAGGGATGGGGTGAACATAGCTGGAGATATTATATCACACATGGTTAGGTAAAGTGTTGATTCTGAAAGCTGTATCTGTTTATCCAATAACTTGATTCTCTTCAAGCTGTTCCAACTTCAGCTGTAGTCCAGCTTGAAAGCAGACTACACTTTTGTGTCTAGTCTCCAGCAGAGTTGTGATGGCACTGACTTCAATCATCTTTCAAAATGTCTTTTCCCTTCCCTCCAAGACCAGACTGTAGTGCCACAGTGTCGAGTAGCATAGCGTGAGCACTTGCCATTGAGTGTTTTTGTGCTTAAAAAAGGTGGGCAAAGTTTTCATAAGACTTGCAAGTATTTTTTCTGCAGTATTTCTGACCAAGCCCTCTGACAGTGAAGGTTTTCACCAGCCCCTTTTGAAGTGTGCCGGTGCTGTTTCTGATGGGCAGCAAAGGTGTCTGAGACCTCAGCACAGCCCTGCAGAATGCCTGCCCACCTTCAGTGGTACCGCTGAGGCTCAGGCACCTATCAGCCCTCCGCCCACCGAGTTTAGAAGCTGCGCTTTTTTTTTAGCTTAGGTGGGGACAAGTGCATCTGCAAACATCTTGTTGCCAAGTTTAAACAAAGGTCGACACACTCCTTTTCTAGGTCATTAATAGATGGGGCCTTAGGAACACTTTGTGCTGCCTCACAAAGGCAGGATGTCTGCAGGGAGACAGAGGAAATTCGTGTAGCGGCTTGCAGAGAAGACTCTGCAGGAAAGAGGCAATTCTTATATCTATTTTCTAATATAGAAGCTAAGGAAGAAAATGGTCTAAGCTTACTATGTGCTGAGTTAAGGGAAGGTTCAGAGCGTGATGATAAAATGCTCTTGAGAAGTTCAAGAGCAAGAAGGTCTTGGGAGTTCATGGTGCAGGTTCAAACAGAGAATTCATCCCCACTTTTATGGTATGGGTTCATACTGCTTCACTTTTGTGTAAATGAGCAAGCAAGGGTGAATAATCCTAACAATTAGTAGTATAAGAGCACAAGACAAAGATGAGGAGAATTTCTTGGTCTGCTATCTAATTCATTAGGTTGTGTCAATGAGACGCTAATGCTACGACTTTTAATAACAAGTATTTCTCTTAGAGGTCATTCTCAGTGAACTTAGAATTCTCATTTGGATACCCTTCAGACAGAAAGAATACAAACAGAGAACAAAAAGTCTCATTTTCTTATTTTTTGTACTTATGTTAATGCATTTGTGTACAGCAGTGACCTTTTCTCAGATCACTAATACACTTTTTCCTTAATATGGCATGTAATTGTCTCTCTTGTAATTTTCTATCTTTATTTTACTCTTCCATTACAAACTGGGTTTGGGTATGGTCAAGAAATAGTGGTAAACTGAAGACATAACAATTAAATAGTGGATCAAGAGACAAAGAAAAAAGTAAGATATTTAAGAGGGAAAAATTTCACCACTCACATCTTGAATCCTACTATTTCAGTTCTGATGGTGTCTCTTACTTTAAAGCTTCACCTAGGAGTCTTGTAATGGATATCTAGTGGATTTCTTTAAATTGAAATTTTATTTACTTTAGAAAAGAACTTTGTTCATTAGACAAGGATAAAATCAGTATCTGCTTATTCTTTTGCTGATTCAATTAAATGTCATAAAGGCATTCTGTTTCAATGAACTAGATATTTAAGATAATACATTTGTAGGCCAGATTCTTTTTCAACTAACTCAGTGTGAACTTGAGTACATTCATGTTCTTGTACCATGTTTACCACCAGAATATGGGCCCAGATCCACAATAAAATACTATTTTTTTTTCTGATGATAGGGAGGGATTAGACACCTTATTTATACAGCTGCAAAATGATAACTGCTGTTATAACCAGTTGGTTGTCTAAGGCAAGTCCTACCTGGTATCTTTTCAACTTCACTGATATATCTATTATCTGACATGAATCCCTTCCTGAGGGTTTCTAAGTAATTTTCTTTCGCAACAATGGTAGTTGGAGTTTCAACAATTTAGCCAATATCTCTGTGACTCTTAACACCCACCAAGGGCACAGGTGGGCCACATTCAAAGACTGCCTGTCCAGAATAGATTCAGATTCATAGCTTCTCACAGGGCAGAAGATGGTTTTGCTTGGTGATTGGGAGAGTGGAGAATAATTTTTTTCTTTTTTTTCTTCTTTTAGTGACTGCTTAAAAAACTTCGTTCTCTCCACTCTTTCAGATCAGGCAGATCTGATCAGTTTTATGTTCACATTTCCAGAGCTCTGTAGAAGTTAAATGAAGAATATGACATTCGTGATTTCAAAATAGAAATTGATGTGATTTAGGCTAATGTTATCTTTTACTATAGTAGCCGGGTAGAATTTTAGCCGTCAAAACATAGCTGTTCCTTTCTCCAGTGCTTCCAATTGTATCTAGGCATCTTTTCAATAAATTCCTTAAGTGAATATTATGAATTTGCTTTTTGATGGCATTTACCTGTCCATTGAATAGGCTCGGGGCCTTTATTTAAGATGACTAGTAATTGCTTCCAGAAAAAGAATTTAGTTAATTTGATTATTTTAGCATCAGTTCTTGTATGTCTTGGTTTGGTTTGCCTGGAACTGCAGAACATGTTCTGCATTGGCAATAAACATTGAAATGCTTGGTAGAAGTCTGGTCTAAAGTAGGAGCAGTAAATTTTACCTTTTAGTTTTCAGAAGGAATCATCATGCTTGTGTCCTACCATTCCTTAGGGAAACTGAGAAAAATCTTTAAACTGAATTTAATCCTGAATTTGAGTTTGCTCAGGAGACACATTTGATTTGTAGCCTTTGTAAAATGCATCTTAGATTGTCAGAGTAATGTAGCAGTATAAGGTGTTTTTTTCCCTTAGTCTTAAAACAAAACAAATCAAAATTAAAACAAACAAAGCAATATATGCTTGTCTCTCTCCCTTTCTCCCTTGTCCCGCCTAGAATTCCACAAATGCCACCAATGAGCTCTTCTGCAATAGGTGTTAGTGACACCAGTTATGCCAATCACTGAATGGAATTCTAAATAAAAAATGTGGGTAAATCCCTAAACTTCCTTTTAATATCCGTGGTGTCCTTTAAATATTCATTCTAAACTATGATATTGCATAGTTCTTTAAAATTATGCATCATTACCTTAAGTATTACAATATATGTTTAAAGATAAAGGGAAACAACTACAAACAGACTTAGTCAATGGCATATTGAGCTAGTTTTCATTACAATTTGATTTCTTTTGTGATTAACAATCCAGAGCTGTCCATGAAAAAAAAAAGTTTTTATTTCTGCTTTTAGTATTTTAAATGAGCAAAAATATGTAGTCACTTTGATGCCAAGATGTTTCGTATTTTTAGTCTGACATATTCCACGATTTTTCATACATCTCTCACTTTTTTTCTTTTCTTTTTCTCATTATTCCAAGGTAGTGGGAGGAGAGAGAGGTGGCTGGCTACTTGATCTGATCAGTAGACCTCAATCTGAGAAATCTAGATATCTCATTGTTCTAAAGAACAGGAGATATGCAGTTTCCTCCATCCAGATAAGTATCTTGCACAACATATTTCAGTTCCCAAGAGGACAAGGTACTTCTGGTATCTCGGAATCTCTACAATACTTATTTTCATTTCGGAAAAATCTAGGAATCTAGTGCTGTTGGCACTCACTTTATAGTCCAGTATTTCAATCTGTATTCTGTCTGTTCTCGTGTATCATTCTCAGTGACTCCAGTGGGAATGTGACTGCGACAAAAGAGCTGGAGGAGAAAGCACTATAAGCTTAGTCTAATATTCACTGAAGTTGGTCAGAAGCTTCTTACTGACCCCAAAGTGCAGGAGTGGGCAAAACCAACTGTTCTCCACTGCAATGTTGGCATTCCATTAAACAAATCCCTGTATAAACCAATAAATAAACCACTGGTAATAATACCCACTCTGGTCTTGTACATTCATAGTAGGCTTCATTTAAAAATTCATTTTTTATGATCGACTCAGTGCTGCTTCACCAGTATATTTATGTGGTCTAATTGCACTTACTGTAATCTGAAAAACACAATGGTTATTGTTCAGCATCATTCTCATGGCCTGCAGTCCTGGTCCCTCTTTTCTATAATTGAAGTATCTGAAAGCCCACTACAGATCTGTGACATTCTCACTTCAATTTACTGGCTTAAAAATCCATTACGACTGTAAGAGTGTTTACCAGTTTTCAAATAGCTAAGAGTTACTAGAACCAGTAGGGGTGATAATTTCTTTTTTTCTTCTTTTTGATGTGAATTTACTAATGAATACTGATGGTTAAATACATGTGGAAGGCTTGAAAGCATGTACTCTGCTTGTTTAAATAACTGCATCCGTGAAAATATATTTGCAATACAGACAAACTTCAAATGAGCGTAGACACATGGCAGGGGAGGGCAAGGTTTCCACGAGCACCAAACCACGGGAGACAGCACCACTGGCAGAGCCACCATCATGAGAGGACGTTTAACTTGGCAGCAGCAGGTAGCACAAAATCCTCTGGAGCAGAAGCAACAATGGCACTCTGCTTCCTTATGACATATAGAAGAGTCAGAACAGAGGGAAAAATTAAGACTTTAGATGTTTTAATTTCATGATATGTGTACAGTTTAACAGATTTGTGAGCTACAGTTCACAGTTGTGAATGAAGGAATCCTGAGTTGAAAATTGCATTTGGAAGGATTTTCCTCATGAGGAATTCCAGCTGCTATTTTCCAAAGGCCATACATACTGTTGGACATCTCTGTTTTTTCTTCTACTTATTGCCTTCATGTTAACTATTTTTTTCTCCTCTCAAGTACTGTGTCTTAGAGACCAAATACAGAGGCAAGGACTTAGGACACCCAAGATTCCTAAAAAGAGGATAAGGAAAAGATGGTGTTTTTTCATTTGTTTTATTTTGTTGTTTTTTTTTTTTTAAATAAAATTTCACCTTATTGTGATACCAAATTGTCTAGATGATGAGCTATATTTAACCAAATAGTATAAAGATCATAAAGTAAGAAGGAATGACTATTTTTTTTGTTCTACAGTATGGCTGCTGGCTGCTGCTTGGTCAAATTTTATTGCTATTGTCCCAATAGTGACTGGGAGAGGTATTATTGTGGATGACTGATTTATTTACTGCAAGAGGGCCAGTGTCTTCAAACTCCATTGACCTCTTGTGTAAAAGAACATTTAGACCCAGTACTGCTTTCAAGAGGAGAAGCAGCAGCAAAATATCAATTGTAAGATGTTAATGGAGGCTCTTTTTGAAAGGCATGAGTGCTCTCACCATGCTGGTGTATATTGCTGTCTTTAAACTGTACATGATTTTTTTTTACTCAGGATAAAAAAAAAGCGCCAAACCAAAAACTTACTTTATTTATTATGCTTCACTTATTCATACTTAAGGAACACAGTTATAATTGTACTTTTTTTCTGAATATTTACAGATCTCATTCTATATTACTTTGGATGTTTTTCATGTTCTAGAAGCTTTCATTTTGCCGACTATAGACAACCCATAAGTGCTTGATAAAATATAGCTTGTATGGGCAGGGTGAAAATATTTGGTGTATATATGAATGTGTAATCACACACAGAGCACTATATACCAGCCATGCACTACTGTGAGGTGTGCTTAGGTTTTGGATTGCCACCTACCAGAACAATTTATACTGCAGCTTAGTTTATACAGAACCATAAAGCGATGGAGCATGACTGTGCACTGCAAACTAACTTTCCAAGCCTGAAATAAACTCCACTGAAGTGAGCACCGGTAACATTGTCTATTAATACTGGAACCCAAGTGATTCTGTGATGCTGTTCACTCAGGTAATTTTGTTCTTGGTTGTTTTTGGGGTTTTTTTGCAGTCATCCAATAACACTTTGCACAAATTTCTTGGAAGGACTCATGAACATTAGCTAATTTCTCTTTTGTCTGGTTTCAGCTGGGATAATTTCTTTCTTAGTAGCTGGTGCAGTGAGGTGTTTGGGATTTAGTAGGAAAATAATATTTCAGTTGTTGCTAAGTAGTGCTTGCTTTAAATCAAGGACTTGCAGTATCCCATGCTCTGCCAGCGAGCAGATGCACAAGAAGCTGAGAGGGAGCATGGCCAGGACAGCTGAGCCAAACTGGCCAAAGGGATATTTCATGCCATAGAATATTGTGTTCAGTCTATAGACTAGGGGAAATCAGCTGTCAGGGACTGACTGCTGCTCGGGGTCGGGCTGGGCATCAGCCAGAGAGTGGAGAGCAGTTCTACTGTTTATCACTTGGGTTTTATCCCTCTTTCATTCTCTCCTTATCATTATAGTTATTATTAATATATTATTATTATTTCATATTATGTTTCAATTCTTAAAATGTTTTTATGTTAACCCAAAGACTTTGCTCTTCTTTCTGATTCTCCTTCCCAGTATGGGCAGAGAAAAGAGTAAGTGTTGCTTAGTTGCCATTTGGGGTTAACCATAGAAACTTTGTTGAACAAATATTACATTTTTCATACATTTTAAATTATTTCTTTCTTTCTACAGAAGAATTCAAGAGATTAAAACAAAACATATATGACTTCCTCAAAGTTTCAATGAAATTATTTTACACAATAGATGTGAAAACAACTTGTTTGTTACAGCTTAGATAATTAAAAATACTACGTTGCACTTTGTCAAAACATGTAGTGAATGAAGGAAAAAGGATGAGTGGTACATAATGAAAGCAATATTTTTTTTATTACTTAGAAATGTCTTGATGACATTAAAGGCATTTTTTGCCTTACCTGGGAGTTCCAGTCTCTGTAACAATGAACTTTATTTGCTCAGAAATAACATAAACAATCACTTCAAACTTTAGGAAGTTCTAGGTGTTTAGAAAGAACAAACATTTTCTCACTAATCAAGAGCCCTTTTGACTACTTTTGGATCATTTTTACTATGACTCTATCAGCCTTAATAAGCTTGAAACTCGCCAGTTGAAAAGGACAAAGGGAAAACAAAAGGACTCAAATTTTGGGAGTTGGAACCAAATGATCCATAGAGGAGCAAAGCTTTTGTTTAGATGACGATTATAATTATCAGCATGCACATAAATTCATTCTACCAAAGCAACAATGATTACACAAAAAAAATTACTGATTAACTATTTTTGTTTTGTTTTGCTTTTTTTTTTTCTTTTTTTGTTTAAAGACTTGAAAACTGCCCATAAAAATCCCTTCCCCATCAGCTGATCCAATGAAAGCTATTATTGCCATCTGCAAACTTCTACTGCTGAAGTAACCAGGATGATTACTCCAGACATCTGCATCAATTTGGTTTCTCTCTTTTGCAAGAGAACAAATTACAACTCCTATGCCACACTATGCTTCTAAAACAGAAGGTGTCAAAACAATGTCCTTACACTCACAGCTGCCAGGTCTGTTTGACGTGGGAGGAAGAGGCAAATACGCGGGTTTTTTAATTAGAGTACTCAGTTCTCTCACTGTCACACTGGAATATTTTACTTTTCTGCCATTGAAGGTATTACTAGAATAGATGATAAAGTAGAAAACAAGTTACAGACAGATGGCATGCAGGTTTATCTAGCTTGCAACTGATCATTTTCCTTTCTTTGCAGCATGGAGATGAGTACTAATGTAAAACTACATTGTGAAACTACACTGAACCACCATTTGACAAGACTATTTTTAGTCAAGCAAGAATTGGTTTTTGGGCAATCATTACCCAATTGGTATTTTTTTGTCAAGTAATATCAAGAGGATCTGTGAGAGGACATTTCAAACTCTAGTTCAAATATAACTGTAAAATTTTGAATGGTTAAAATTATTTTTATAAATCTGTATATCTCTAATAATCTGATTTGACTTAATGATTTTCCTCTGGTATTTTTTCTTATTCTCCAACTGCCTTTGAATTTCATGTAGGTCTGAATGGTCAGATACATTTAAAAGGTAAATTAAGACAAACAAGATTTCACTTTTGCCTTTGGATATATTTGTAAAATATGTGGATTAGTCCTACTCTGTTTATACTGGCTGTTTTATATTCTACATTAAGTTCCGGTAAAGCAACAGAAAATAAAGTTGGGAAATGTTATGCAGAATTTTATGGAAATATTTGACTTCAGAACTGAGCAAGGGTTTTTAAAAGTCCTTGCATTATGTGAGACGCCATTTAGGTCAGTAACTGAATCCTTTCACATGACTCAAAATTATTTTGAACAACTGAAAGGATTCCTCTAATCAGATCTTACCTAATGCACATAATTCCTGTGATAATCCAGTGTTAAGAGAAATCTTTTGTCAAGGAATTCATATGTACTAGGTCTGATTACTAAAAGTAATTCAGAAGAAATGCTAGAATATACTGGATTTACATTTATATATGCCCAGTATCTGAAGGAAAGTCAGGCTCTACCACATTAATGTGGATGATTCACAGTAGCTGTCATGGAGCTTTTGTTGAAATCAGGTATTAAGTAGTTATCTGGAAAGAAATAAAACTTCTGGAAGAGAATATCTTTTTAATTTAAAGAAATGTCTTATTTATTCAAACTGCAAAATCTATACAACTACATTACAGAAATTCTAGACACATTACACAAATTATAGAAATTCCAGTGTCCTAGGGTGGCATTGTGAGAACATTTTTAAAAAATAGTTGGGCTGACATTTTGTTGTTGCAATTAAGGGCACCCGAACACTTATGTCTATTTTAAAAACTCACAATTAGAAATCTTTCAATTGCTAAAGCATGTGTTTATATGAATTATAAATTTTCCTTTTGTACAAACGCTCTCTATATTTATTTTATCCATTCTTTTTGTCTGTATCCATTTTTAATTTTTATTTTTCTACTTGGGATTTTTATTCTCTAAGAAATCACAAGATTTAAACATTTATTTTGTCTTAGATTTGGATGAAAGAACTGAACATTGAAACTCTTTGCTGAAAAAAGATCACAGAGTCACAGAATATGCTGAATTAGAAGGGACCCACAAGGATCATCGATTCCAGCTCCTGGCCCTGCACAGGACACCCCAAATGTCACACCATGTGCCTCAGAGCATTGTCCAAATACTTCTTGAACTTTGTCAAATACCCTATTGTGACACTCAGCTATCATCTGACTTTTCCAAATTACATCTTTTTTTGTTCTCAGATGTTCTTGTCTTCCACAGCAGTTGATGCAGTTCCTTTCTCCTTCACTGTATGAAGTCATATCCTTCCTGTGATGCATTTTTGTCTCTTCATTTGGCTAAGGTATGATAATGGTCTAAGAGGAAGAAAATGATCTGAAATGATATGATATTTAAGTTTTCAGGTGTTTCTTCCCAACTGAAATACAAAATATTTCAATGCTAGTTGTTGGAGGTTTTTTTGGTTGGTTTTTTCCCTAATGGAAAAAAAAATATTTTTCCCTAATAGCCATTCAAGACATTAATATTCTGCTTCCTTCATTTTTATTACAAGAGAAAAAAAGGTGCAATATTTGATATCATGTCTGAAAATTTTTAATTGGTGAGTGTGATATGCCAAAATATAAAATATTTGTTCTTATCACATAGATAATTAATTGTAGACTGAAAGAGTTCTGCAATACTTACTTATGTGAATAATTCTATTAGTTTTTAGTCACTAATAACTGAACTTTATGAATAGGAAAAAAATTCTGAAAGACTGATTTTTTTTTCTTAACTAGTATGACAGGTAGTCCTGAAAAGATATTTGTAGTCAACAAATTTAAGCCTGTGGACTGTATCACAAACAGTGCAGCCATTTTAGCAGTGACAAGCACTTGAAGAGGGAAGAAAGATACAATTTTCATTAAGACATAGTGACTCTATTGCTCTAGTTACACAGTGTGAATTTCCTCAAAATGGTAGACACCCCAAATAAAATATTTTTTATTTGATATCTAGCTAGACTTGAGTCTTTTTGTTGAAAATGTTTTTAGTTCCATTTAAACTAGGTGTTAGAAACCTCTACAGATATATCTGAAACCTATAGAAACCGATATAGTTGCATACAGATATATTGCTTAAAAGAATTATAAATAAGCAAAATATTATTATAGTAATATTTTACAATGTATGTTTTGAATTAGTCGGAAAAAGACATTTATGATGAGATTCCAACATCTCTTAAATGTTTGATTTCAGCCGTTGTTTGAATTTAACAGTGGACCTGTTGGATATAGCTTTTTCACTCTTGTTAAAACTGCTCTTCAGTAGGACTCAAAAGTTGATGAAAGTTAAAAGGGTTTTAGTGTAGCTCTGTCTCCCTTGTGTAAAAGGTAAAGTTCACTTTGCAACATATGTGGTGCTTTACAATATTAAATTCTTTCTCTTAATCTAACTGTTTTCCAGATGTCTCCTAAAGACAAGTAGAATGTTTGTGTTTTGTGCTCTCAGCAGACCTGAAGTACTTCACAGAATCACAGAGTATGCTGAATTGGAAGGGTCCTGTGATGATTATTGGCTCCAACACCTGGCACTATGCAGAACATACCCAGAATCAAACCTGTCAAATCAATCACGTCCCTGAGAACACTGTCCAAACACTTCTTGAGCTCTGTCAGGCCTGGTGCTGTGATCACTTCCCTGAGAAGCCTGTTCCAGTGTCCAACCATGCTCTGGGTAAATTTCCATGTCTTACCTTCCATCTATTTCCATACAGAGCACAGGAAAAATGGAATAGATTTTATTTTTTTTAAACATAAAATTACTCAGAAGGAAGGCCCTAGATGCCATTCAACGTCTTTCTAGTTCTTCTGACATTCCTTTAATCTCTGATCTGCATAAAACTACTGCCTGTTTTTCTGAAGACCTGTAAATGGTGAAGGATCTCAAAAGTCACCAGGTTAGAATTACCAGACATATCCAAATTTCCCATCATCTTGTGTAGCAGAACCCTAGGATTGGAGTTGCAGCATCCTGACATGTTCAGCTGCCTTGAGTAAGAGAACGTATGTCTTACCATATAGATATGGAATCAAAACTTCCTGGCTGAGGAGGCTGGGACACTTTACCAATGAAGATAAAAATTGTGAAGAAGTTACACAATGCCACTTAGACAGTGGTTTAAAAAAATTAATCAGGATGCCATTACTGACAAAAAACAATTTCATAAACTTTTTAATAAATTTATATTTGTAACCTTATATTTACAACCTTAGAAAATATTTATTTACCTTATAAAATATTTGTTTACCTTACTTAGGGTTTAATTACATTAATAAATTTATTTTTTGGTAATTGGTGAGAACAATTCTGTGAATGAACATCTTGTAAGATAGCGCTCTACAATGGACCTAGAAAACAGATTTGTTGGCAATTTGGTTATACTATGTTTATGACAAGAAAAGTTTTGTAGCTAGAGGCAGGATTGGCATCACATTCATCCGCCTTTGACAGCCAAGGAAAGGTTTTCTAATGTTCATCTCTTCTATGCCCTCTTTCTCTCTGTATTTTTTTTTTAATTATTATTATTATTTGGATGTAGAGCAAATAAGAGTGAGCTAAAGAAAGAAGAAAATATGTTATGCTGCTGTAAACAACTTTCAGTGTAGTATTCAAACAGCCAAATACAAAACATAAATGTGTATACGCATCCCTCGAGCTGCAGTGCGATGGTTAAGCAATTGCTTTGCAAGTTTTAATTATTTTAATATCACAGATCTTTAAAAATTCATCAGAGGCAATAAAACTGTTATTGAAGAATTAATATTTACAATTAAAATTAAAGAAATTCTTTCAATGTTATGAGGGACTATTAAACTTAAGGAACTTGAGAATGTACCTGTGAATTTATTCTGATTGCTAATATGCAAAAAAAGGCATAGAAGAATAATTCAGAAGTGATAATATGAGACTAGAAGACACTGTTGTTACATGTAGTTTTGCCACTGGGTCCAGAATATTGTTCTACAATCATTTTGGAGAGCAATCCAGTAAAATGATTTTTTTATGAAGTAACAATATTTGGAAGTTTATTTTACATATTCTGATCATACCTGCTTCTCTGTCCTTATCTTTGATAGTGTTTGCACCTTTATCTTAAATGGAGTTGTGCCTTTAACAGACTATCTGTAAAGTGTATTATTAAAGACCCTCATGAAGTCTTCCCATGAATAACAGCAGTAGTCACAGAGCAGCCTTCTGCAAGAAACTACTATCTCTGGTTTATCATTACCTTTCATTCAGGTTATGTACTCTGGTTTTACTTTTGCTAACAGCAGATATGACACTCAAGGATCAGAACTACAATTTGTATCCTAGACTGTATCCTAGACTGTACTATCCAAAGACTTTCCTTTGTGGTCTATCACACAGTCATAAAACTATGCTATACTTACTGGGGGAAGAGAAAAATGATAGATAATGTTTGTATTTCTTGCCAATTATACTAATAAAGCAAACAAGCTTGATTTATAGCAAATAATGGGTCTTGTAAAACAGAAGAGTCAAAACATTTCCTTGCAGCTCTGTGGGCACTACTCAGACTAGTGTCATACCTCGTGTTTTCTTTCTCAGTTTAAATTTCCAACTGCTGGGAAGGATTTTCATCCTGGAGCAAGGCTTGAATATAAAACATTCTCATCCAAAAAGCAATTTATATGGGGTCACAATCTTTCCCAGGCTTAGCCTATATTTCTGGTATGTGTTCTCTAGAGATTTACTTGAGCTGAGTATGAACCCTAAATCAAATGTACTTGAAGAGTGATAACAAAAAGCACAGCCCCAGAGATGCACCGCTTGTTGCAGTCTTCTCTCTCCTCAGTAGGACCACTACATCTTCCATTATGAACCCAATATCGATTGCAAACACTGTGCATGAAAGTGCAAATAAAAAACTCTAAAAAACTCTGATCCAGCTGTCAACAATTTTTGGGTGTTGTGCCTTGGATGTCATAAACATTGAAACAAAAATTTTGCTGTTTTTCATTAACACATTCCACTAGAACTACTATTGAGGACTTAGGACAGTGGCTTCCTAGAAATCTGCTTTTTTTTTTTTCCTAGAAACTTGCTGTTTTTTTCCCTAGAAACCTTATTTTTTTCTTTCATTGAAACAACTACTTTGGGCAAATTATTTCTGTCTGACTTCCATCCTAAAGTCTATGCTGGGGGCTATGTTTCGCCCTTTTTTAGTACAAGACTGAATGCTGAGATGACAAACGCCACATAAGAACAAAAATCTGAGACCACTGCTTGTACACTTAATTCTCATTTCTGTGTCCTTTCCAGCATTTAGAACAAACATTACCCTCTTGAATATGGATTTGGGGAACCTCATAGAATGTGGTTCTCCTTTCAGTACTTCCAATGCCCTCAAGTAGAACTGATTTTCAAAAACAGTGGGAAAAATACAGCAAGAGAAAGCACGTCTCTCTGCCATTCTCTCTCAAAAGTAATTGAGATTAAGTCACTTGTAAGTTTCTGTTTCTGCCTTTTTTGAACTTTCAGCTTGTTCATAGGAAAAATTTCTTGAATTATTTTTAGTTTATAATTTTGCAAGTAAGAGAGGCAATTCCATTTGCACAGGAAAATGAAGAATGTCTATATAAAACCAATACAGACTCGGTCTCCAGAATATTATTTTTTAATGCTTCAACATTAAAAACAGGTTTTTTTTTTGTTTTCCTTGCTGTCTTTAAAAGAAATGTGCTTAATTCTTTAGTTCAAAAATTGAAAATAACTTCACAGAAGGAAATTTAGTATACAATAGAGTAAGTTATGACATTTCACTTTGGTTTTTCTTTATCCAGGAAGGGGATCCATAAATAATAAAGGAATGAATGCAATTCACACACATCCTCCCCCTCTCTCTCCACAGTTTAATAATCCAAAGGTTAGCTGCCTAAATATTTAATCATCTATAGCCTTTACAGAATAAATAGAAACATGTTCTTGTATAGAAAAGAACATTGTCTACTTTAGGCACATGTCCAAGAATGATGTGACTCTCTCTCTGTTGGGTATGGAAAACCTAGGATGTCTTTTTGGGCAGGACAATGCATGACAGCCTAAATGAATTGTGCCCTGGACATATAATTGTGAGATTGCATTTTGGCAAAAACCAGACTTCTGTGGAGGGACAGCCTGTGTTCCCCGTCATAATATACTACCCTGAGACCTGGTGAAACATGAAACTGCTGTATTCAACCAAAATTTTTGGAGTAGACTCCTCACTGGGCTGTTAAATTATGTCTTTTCTCAGCTGTCCCTTTCATAGAAAGATTCATAACACTAAAAAATAAAAAAGCATCTCTCAGTTCTGCAGAAAATTTGCTAGATGCTATGCAAATCTCTAAGCAGTAGAGGATGACGACTCAGATATCAGGTTTTGGAAGTGTACTTTGCTGAAAAAGCTGCACCACATGTTTCTCTCTGCTTGAATTTCTTTAATGCATCACTTAGAGAAAAGGTAAAATACAAGACTTTGAACAGCTATTTTCTGGAAGATTATTTTTAGGTGCTTTTTAAAAAGTTGTTTTAGCAAATACATCTTCTGCCATATCATAAAAAATAGATGCTTTGTAGACTAAGAAGTCTAATTTTTGCCAAAGTCTGAAAATAAAAATGACTATGCTCTAACAGTATCACACCAATCTCCTAATCTCATCTTGGAAAATCTAGTATCTAGGTCTTGCATGGAAAAAAACATTGTCAAGTCTGGGAGGTCATGTAATTCAATGTTAGAAAATCTTGAAAAACAGAGAATCATACTAAGAAGCCTATAGCTTAGTTGGGACACAACTACTAGAGGAAATAAACCTCAGGGATTCAGAGCATAATAGCTGTTTTGCACTAATTCCCTGTGTGGACAGGTGTTCAAAAGTGGAAGTTAACCATTACATTCAGCTGTCTCAGAGGGAGACCAGTGCAGCCAGGAGAAACATGTTGGAGCTGCAGGAAGACAGCAAATTCTCTGTGGAGATATAGTGCTCTGTGTGAATAAATCTACAAACAACCCATTCAGAGGAACTGTGAAGGTAAGTTATCAGAGCAGCTCCTTACTGTCTCTGTAGTCATCCATATTCTGTGTTTTTTCTGGTTTTGAACAAAAAGTGACATGACACATATGTGAATTCTTGAAATCTAGTACCTTGAACAAGAAGAGGCACCAAAATTTGCCCAAGATAAGGCTTTCAGAATACTGCAATGGGGAAAAGTCTGCATTTTTGCTTCATATTTCTGGAAATAGTCCACAAATTTAAGGGTTTTTTTCATACTTTTTAAAAACATTTCTCAGGCAGACCCTGAACATGAAATACCGTTAAATGGTTTGAATTCTGTGGAGACGAAAAAATTGATCCTTACAGTGGGAAATGTGTCTCAATTCCAATGAAAAATGAGGCCATTTTCATTAATGAAGACATGAAGATATATAAGGAGGTGGACAACACTCTGTCAGATCTGGTACTGTATCTTTTTACTTTAGAAGTATATCACTTAGAATCGTGTCATCATGTTCTCCTGTTGATTCAGGCTTAATTGCAGGACTTGATAATTAATATAACACTTGACCGTGTTATATTAATGACACTTGACGTGTCATTAATATAACATGGTAGCAGCTCTGTAAGGGACTAACTGTAGAAGGCAAATCCAGGTGCTGATGGAGATTCCTAATAACTTAGCATGGTTTTATTGGAGTTTCAAGCAAAGAATAAAACTCCCAAACTATTTGTTTATGTGATTGATAGACGTTACTGAAATCGACTCAAAATCTAATGCAAAGCTGGTGGGTGCATTTTATAAAGAACATGATTTGTGCAGTTGCACAGACCTTTTACAGTTAAGTAACTGTGTGTACTGCTAGAAAAACAGATCCTATTTGCATTTGGATTTTTAAATGAGTATTAAGTTGTGTGCACTAGAAACATCTACAAATTCTTCCATCCAGGAAATAAGTGTGAGATACTGAATTTTTTGGGCTCATTACAGCTAAGCAACTAATTTTAAATTTATCATATCACTGCTAAATTGGAGATTATGATAAACTCCATGATGTTGTATGAGAAAAAAAGGGCTGAGAAATTGAAATTTAAATTATGAGAGCACATATATTTGTGGGCCATTAATAGTTTCATAAAACAAGGACATAGCTTAAACTTAGTTGAATGGTGGAAGGACTTGAATAACTACAAGGGAAAAGGTAAAAGGTAAAAGTGGAAAGGGGACAGATGCAGAAAGGGAAAACAGAAATGGAAAGGAGATGAGGAGAGGAGAGGAGAGGAGAATATGATCTCAGAAAAATTAATGTTCTCCAATGCTATATAGCCCAGTGGTGGTATTCAGTCTTTTGATCACCATTAGCTCAGTATACTCAGCTTTTCTTGAACTCACAAGAAAACTTCAAATTATTTTGTCACTTTTGTAATCAATAAATGTCTGGTTTAAGAGACCTGTTGAAGAATGAAAAGTCATGCACTAAAATGTCCAGACGCAATAGAAATTATTACAAATTCACCAAGGTTCAATGGAAAAAGCATAAAAGATATCAAACATATAAAATATGTCCATAAACTTATATAAAACATATTCAGTATAAAAAATGTGATAACTGTTAGGTCAGAAGTCAGGGGCCCACAGAAAGAAACTTCAAGATGCTATTTCTTTAAAAAGAAACCCTTCATGCTGGAGCACAGCCAATAAAATATGACTGCTCATGCATTTAAATTTAGAATGTCCATTACCTCAATTTAAGAAATGAGATTTTGTTTCTTTAAATACATTAATAATCTATACCGTATAAAAAAAGTGTTTCTGAAAATTGCCTATGGTCAATTTATATTAATGAAGAATTTTACTGAACCTGATGGTATTACTCAGATGAGTAAATTCACCTATCAGCACTTTAACAATCAAATCTTAGTTGAAAAGAATCTAGATAAGCACTCACATGATTGAATCTTTATGCCAGAATTGCAGACAGCACTATTTGGTATTATCAAAAAATACACAGGTAGTAGACATGCCTTTTCTAAGCAATCTGTCATTTGTACTGTAGGGTACGAGTAGGCTTAAAATTGACAGAAACTATGACCAGAGGCCTAGAAAAAGAGACCATACTGCAGTCCTGAAGAAGTGGGGAGAGGTGACTAAAAATTAACACCAGAAGAAGCAAAAATAATAAAAAAAGAGCATGAATAAAGGGCAAAAGAGAAAAAAAAATAATACTTTGCTTATTCTTTATTACAAAACAAATCCTTACAAGTCGAATTTTAAAATCAATTATCTCCATTTTTGTCACTGAAGGACTGCATCAATGGAAACTGGAAGTTTTACCTAGAGAAAAGAAGGGCGAAGGATAATCAAAGGTCTGGAATAGTAGAAGCAGCAATCTTCAAAAAACTGTAAGGGCAGTATTATGCACTCAAACATCCATTGGGGTTTTAGTTTTTAAATAAAATATTTCTATTTTACACAATGTTCACTTTGAAAAAAATACAACACAAAACTTTCTGAAGAATAGTTGCTTTGACTCTGTTAGGAAAAAATGATACTTTTCTCATCTTTCTTGCTTCAGTAAAACTTTTACTGGTGACCCAAGTTTCCCCCCCAATTTTTAATACATGTTTCAGTGTTCTTTTTTAAAATGTTCATTTTGCTTTCCATTATTCCTTTTCTTCTTGTTCTTTGTACAGATTTCATTTTTTTAACATTTGACTGTTCACAGTGTTCCGGTTCCCTTGATCTTCTGTTATTTTCTTTGGCCATTACAAGTGTCTAAAGAAGAGTTCAGCTGTACAGAGACACTACTGGTGCCAAAAATGTGTACAGGGCAGGAGCTAGACAGAGCTTTTGCTTCCTCTTGATCTCTTGTGCATAGAGAAGTGTTCTTAGTGTTTTACTACACCCAGAAACTTTCCCTATTTTGTGAGTACATTTTATTTTTCTGAAGTCTAGAGACTTAAATTTGGTGCTTGAACAGCTGAGCTAAATTTCAAGCTGAGGAAATAAGTATGTAGGTATGACCAGAAATGTAGTCCAGTGAAAAATCAGCTGTGCTTTAGCTCATTCACAGTCCTACAGGAAATAGTGCTGAATTATATCCAGATTAATTCACTGAAATATTGTGAGCCGGCTTTGCCTGCTTGACCTAATTGAAAATGCTAATTTATGAGGTTACTATGTTGACTGCACCGCTGCTGGACACTTTTTTGTCTGTTTTTAGCTTTGCCAGATATGCCCTGACCTAACACAGAGATTTCAAATTTAATGACACGACTTTGTGAGTCTGAAATGTTTCTTTCCCATTGCTTCAAGCTGACAGAAATAATGTATAAGTCTAGGGAAGGGAATTTCAGGACCTTGACTCTATGTCAGTCTACTACAATGCAGTTTTAGGGTCCTTACCTCTTCTCTGGTGTAGTAGGAGCTTGTCTTTAAATGGGGAAATGTTGTAAAGTGTCTACTTGTTCTTCAGATATCACTTGCATCCTTATCACAGCTGTCCTTCCTTGTGTCCTGCCTAACCTCTGGAGCATAGCAAATGTGAGTACTCGAGATTGTGTCATCACCCAGTGACATTGAGTAGTCTATGGTTATTGAGTTGTTCCCAGTTATCAATTTCATTAATCAGATGGAGATTTTTTAATTCTGAATTTTCTAGTGTTAATTTCTTGTGGCATGTGTAGCCATTGAGCTCATCACATGTCCTGAATGTTCCACAAAGCAATATATGGTAAAATATTCATAAAGAATGTAATTGTAATCCTAAAAGAGTAAGGATCCTCTCTTCAGTGTCCACTCTCATATAGAAGTCAAATGTAAATAATAAAAATTAATTCTGAATTTAAATATGCAGTCACCTTGCATTGCTACTCTAGGGCTTACTATATGAGAACAAAGTAATTTTGGGGCAGAAGTTCCAGACTGTTGAAAAAAACCCCAGCAGATGTTGACTTTGGGGGTGGGGGGACGAAGGTATGATAATGCCTGAGGATTGTGTAGGCTTTCTCAATTTACTGCCTGTAATCAGTCCGGTTCGAATAGAAGACACACACAATTGTTTTGTACCTGTCACCCTTCATCCAGGCAGAATTCAGTGATAGAAAGCCATATGATTCCTTTGTAAAATAAGAGAAAAAAAAATCCTGTTATCTCTTAGATAAATGATAGCTTAAATTTTATTTCAAGACTGATCATGCTTCCTTATTGTGTTATCAGAACCTACCTCCTGCCAGGCTATATGCAATGAAAACTCCTCTGATGAAAGTAAGGGACTTAACTTCACAGATACCTATATCAGCAAAGGGAATAGCTGAATTTAAATGACAGTAAGAATCTTTCTTGTAGGACCTAGTTGACAAACAGGGCAGGTGTCAGCACAGTGGACAAGGAGAGTGGTTTGGAGGATGATTTTGCACTGGCTAGGCCACATCTTGAGTGCTGTGTCCAGTTCTAGGCCCCTCAACTTAGGAAGGATATTGAGATGCTTGAATGCATCTACAGGAGGGCAACAAGGCTGGGGAAGGGTCTGGAGCACAAGTCCTGCGAGGAGTGGCTAAGGGAGATGGGGGTGTTCAGCCTGGAGAAGAGGCAGCTCAGGGGTGGCCTTATCACCCTCTATAACTGCCTGGAAGTTTTCTGCACAAACAAAACATGAAAAATACTCATAAGTAAGACAGGTGAGAGACAAGAAGGAGCATTTTGAAATATAGTAGTGTAAGATAATTCAGACAACCCTCCATTGTGAGTGAGACTTGAAGGAGAGATGACTTGCCTAAAGAGGAGCTCCACTTTTACGTACTAAAGAAGTGGTCTTTCTTTTGTAGAAATGTTTTAGCCACATAGTAACTCTGTTTTACCAAAGTAAACTATAAGACTGGGATTGGGACTTTGAAATTTGCCTTGTTTAAACTCCATTCAAAGAAATGTAGTGGAAGTAATAGATCCATCATTCAAGTGATGATGACCAGCTCACTGCAGCCTGTGGCCCAAGGGAAGCTTGCCAGTCTTCATTGTTGGGGTTTGTTTCCTAAACTATAGTCAAAAGAGTAAAAACTCAAAAAGCAAAGACTTGTTAGTTATTCCATGGAATGTTTTTTCCAAAGTAGAAGAACCATTGGTCACAGGCATTTTCCAGTCTCCTCTGTGAAGAGGAAAACAATACATATATAAACTGAACATTTCAAAATATTGTTAGGTTTTCCTCGTGTTTCAGTGACTTAATTGTGTTTCTTATGGTAGGAAGTTTTCAGACCCCTTTGCAAGGTGGAGAAGTATTGTAAGATATGTAAAGACCCATGGCTTCTGTGAATCAGAAAGGCTAGAGGAATCAGCTCAGCATCGTGATAGAGTTTAAAAATAACTTGTCACACTCAAATACACAAAGAGACACACTAAACTGAAAACAAAAAAACCCAAAGAAGCATTATAATGCTTGAGCATTGGTTCTTATGGATCCCTCTTCCCACTCATCTTTGGTCTGAACTCTCATAGTATTTCTTTAAAGTCACACAAATTTGCACTAATTGAAGAGCTTTTGATCTCATTAATATGAGTAATTTCTATGGAATGAGCCTTATTGATAAATAAAAAGAAAAAAAAGGCAAAGTGTACAGTGGAATTGTGTTAATGTATTTTTAAATCACTTAAAAAATATAGCCTCTGTGAATCAGGCTTCTGGCCAAAGACATTTTGTGTTTAATGTCTTACACACAAATTATAGATCCTTAGACTTACTCAAGTCAAGACATATATAGTGTAGAAATGTCAAACCTGAGTATTTTTTCTAAACCATTCTGAGATAAAATAGGATTTTAAATATTTATTTGAAGAAAATCTACCTCAAATAATTCAAGAAGACGTACTATGAACTGGGACAGTACATGACAACAGGCCTGAAAAGCACTTCAAAAGACTTTACAAGCAGTAGATCTTTTATCCAATAGCTCGTAAAATTATTTAGTTGTTTTAAATCAGTGTCTGGAAATTATCCTTTGCATGCTCTTAAAAATCCTTGCTTTCCCAAGCATTTCACTTGGTTTCTAATCTATCAGCACTCTGCTTCCCTGCTTCTTTTTCTGCAGGAGTACTGTGTTTATAAAGGGATTGGGTTTACACAAAAAATTAGGAGTTATGCTTTGTACCCATGAAATTTAATCCTATGTTAAATCAATCTTTGACAATCAAACCCACCACTTCTGAGGAAATATACATACAACTCATTCTGTGTAGATTTAGAGGTTTTGATGTGCAGTTCTGTAATATAAAATGAATCAGGAACTTTTTCATCTGTCTTGGTCTGGACGACATAGTGCTTCTGAACTCCAAATTCATTCAAATTCTAAACTCAGAGTAGTCGTTCATTGTCTCGTTTTACTGAACACCATCAAAATGGAAAATATTCCTTCCCTTTGGTGATGAATTCTGGATGAATTTACAAGTTCTTTGCAAAAGGCATTTGATTTGCACTCAGGAGGAATCCTGAGTAGTACCTGTTGGATTCTGAGACTGATATTGCTTTTTATCCACTAGAAAATTTGATTGTGGTCATGTATATGATGATTCAATAAGGCAAATCTTAGTTCCTTAACTAGTCTACAAAATACTTGGATACTTATTTTACAGCTTTACACATAATTGGTTAAGGTTTTTCTATTTGAAAATATAAAAAAAATGAAACAACGAAAAACCCCCACACATTTCCTCCCTCCCCAAAAAAGAATCAACAACCCTCTGATAATAGTTGAAATGGAAATATCTAGAATGCTATCAAGGATACATATTTGCAATGCATGACATGAACTGCATTCTCTGTCAGAGGAAACAAACACTGTTGCATTGTAATTTAATGTTTTCACTACCGGAGAGAGCAGGAAGCTTTGAAAACCATGTTTTGTCTTTGTCTCAAGGGCCAGATTTATTCTGTCAAAGCATTTAATTTCTTCAAAACTGTCTGCTGAATTCTGTATTAATATGCAAGGTGAGTTCCACAAGAGTTATGGCCTGTCATAAATTCAACAATACTCTACATAATGGCTTCAATATGCCTGTCATAAGCTTATCTTGTCTTGGCAATGTCTACAATAATGCAGAAGTCAGCCCTTTTAAATAATTCGATAAATGTGTATTTTTGACAGGAGCTGCTCGTTCTAACTTTCAGAACTAGTATGACACATTTTCTCTAGTGACTGTCTCCTACACATATATATCTCTGCTCCCCTTTCTATATGTTTTCCTTTTTAATCATAGTAAGATATATTTGTTGTAGGTAACGTGTTTGCAAAGCTATTTGTTATATGGTATATCCATTTTATGCTCATAGAGAACTCCAAAAGTCTTCCTGCAGGAATTTATTACATCATTTCCATTGACTTCAACAGAAACTGGAGCAGCCTGTTGTTACTAGGCTTCTGTGGATGTATGTTATGAGATACAGAAAGGTGTGCTGCTACCCTGAAAGAGCATGTTTAGGTACAAGAACAGTATAGCTACATCAGCCTGTCATTCTGCTTGCTGGGTGGATTGGCTTTTCCTTTAGTAAGTTTTACCCCATGTAGACCTCTAATTTGTTGGGCACTAAGGAGATTCCGGTGTCCAGCCGACTTTATCTACAGCCAGCTCAGTTGTCACCATGGAGCACAAAAAGAAGCCAGGACTATTATAAGTAAAAGTCCTTTTTAGCATTGCCTGGTGCAATGCACGTGTCTCAATCATGCAAGTTAATAACATGGATTAAATTTTATAAGGTTGAGTTTCACTTCCAGTTCATTTGTCTCATAAATAAGTAGGTAAAATGACTGAATGGTATTACTGTGAAAAGAAAGACTTTTATGCCTTCTTTCCCACTCTAGGACTAGATGGAGGAAATTTACAAATTCCACTGTGGAGAAAAAGTTTAGCAAATTTTTTCAAATACTTAGGAGAGGTACTAACATTGTGACATTGCTTTGAACAAACCTACATATATTATTCTCAGAAACAGATAAGTTCCAGCTTTTTATGAACATATAGATTCATACATTCAAATTTTTTTTGTGATGTTGATAGTGAGTACCATCTAGACTTTGGAGCTGGATATATGCCACTGGACTTAAGATACAAGCATACAAGATGTTGGCATACAAGGGAGGTCACTTATCCTCCCTTTAAAATCACAGGAGTTACTTCAAATATGCAATTTATGTCATTGTGAGGTAGATTTTTGAGAGAGATGCTTAACTTCTTTCCACTGATTTTAAAAGGAAGTCTAGGCAATTAATTCAGGTATAGCTACTAACACTAGAAATACTGAAACTTAGGTGACATCATTCTAGGAGTCTTCCAGTGTGAATAGCTTGAAAAGACTAACAGCTTCTGTAGGGTAAAACATATATAATTCTTTTTTTCAAAGTAATGCCATCATCCCATGCTCTTTAAACAAATTTATTCAATAGCTTAGACCTATGTCTTATCTTTTGCCTTGCATTTGCTTATAGATTCCAAAGAGCTATATTTCTTTAACAAAAAACTGCAGTTCTATGAACATGGGAAACTTTATTAAAGTTCTATCCAGTCTGCCCATTCTCTCACATAATTAAAAAGCTTCCAGATTGTTTTTTAAACTATTGCATTCTTTATATGAACTAAATATTTGTAGTTTCAATGAATAACTAAATTAAACAGTTTCATTCACTTCTGAAAAATAAATAATATATTTAATAAAAATAGGTTAATAAACAATGGATCTTAATATTTATTCAGTGTAATATGAGAGGTTAGATAATAGACACCACTGCTATTGAGAAGAAATAGTTATGCAGGAATTTTGTTGTTGTAGAAGGACAAGGAAGAAAATAATATATTAAGTATGATTTGGAGTAAGAAGACTTTTACCCAAATTTTACAATGCTATGAAGAAGTAGACAAACTCAGATTTTCTATTTGAAAATCTGCTAATGGAAGCAAATGTATCGAACTTTTACTGAACTACAGGAACTGCAGGTTTTTAATGTCAATTAATACTGCTTTTCCAGACACGTACTCTCTCTTGGGTCTCTGCCTCCCCTTAAGCCATTGGTTCTTGTATTTTGAAAGTAAATAGGAAGACCAAAAAAAGGGAGGAGAATGAAACATGTATTTACCAACCAGTCATGTAATGTTGGCACGAAATATGTTCCAAAAAGACCAACACAATCTGTCTACTACTCAAAAAAGAAGTGCATGATGAGCCCTTGGGAGCAGAGACAGTAAAAATGTTTCTCAGTTATAATTTTGGGGGAAAAAGAACTGTTCCAAATCCATTAAGATTCATAGTCTTCTGAGGCAAACAGTGGCACAATACTTACATTAGTGACACTGAACTCATTCTTGTGTTGAACAAATCAAGTCTTCTAATTATCTCATTAAGTTCACATATATAATTTAAAAATTTAATTTGGTATTTAAAGTATTTGAACTATTTATTCAATATGTAGCTAAATTTCCTCACCATCATCGGGAATTCTTTCTCTGCTTCTTCTTTTTGCTCTCTCTAACATCAAATATTGGGATGGAAAAAGAGAATTAGCTTGCTGAGATCAGATACTTCCATAACACACCAACAGGTGAATTGTGAAGACAGGGTGGTAATTAGTCTGTGGTATGCATCTAAAAACCTTTTCTTCCAAAAATGACTGTCATAGCTTTCAGAAAATCCCACATCAGCACATTCAGTGAGTTCAGGATGTATCATGAATGTGAGAAAACATTTTGGTAATAGGGATAGTAACTAAAAACTCTGGAGAGATTTATTTTTAATTTATGCTTGTGATGAAAATAAGGAAGTGTATATTTCAATGATACTAATTTCTTAAACTTCTAACTTACAAATTAATTGCAATGCAAAATGTGAAAGTTTCAATTATAGAAGAATAAAGAAAAATCATCTTTTTAAAAACAAGATTAGCTGATTTTCTGTACTTATCTACTTTCCTGTTGTGATATTATGTATTTAAATTTTTTGGATAATTTGAATTTTTTGGATCTCAGACTTAAAGGGAAGAGATTGTACTAATTTGTGTATGCCAAACCCAAGCCATATCTATATAGACAACTAAAAAAATATAATTAAGCTGAATTATTGAAACTGAGCCCTGTTTGAAAAAAATTAAAGCTGACTTAAGAATTGAGACTTTCTCTGTAAGACTGAGAAGATACTGCCAAGAAGGCAACATTTTATTGACTAGTCTATTTTTTGTAGACTCAGAGTAAGCACTGTCTTGTTTATGTGTATTCCTGTGCTTCTGAAGGTTTGAGAAAGAGGCACATACAATTGGAGGTAGATTCTTTGTATGATATTTCTAGAATTACCAAAAATAAGTAGAAAAAGAGACACGAAACACAATGAATGATGTGACAAAAAATTCCCAAGGAGAATATGAAAGGAAATAAAGTAAGATAAGATACACATAGACACTGGAAGATTGAGAGTAATAAGGCCAGCAACAAAAGAGCTTTCAGTATGACATCATCTTTCTGAAACTGTTTGCAATGCGGAAATTTAAGGAAATGGGAGGTAATGGTTAAAGAGCCAGCATTATCCTTGTCCAAGATATTCTCAAATTTTTGGAATATTTTTCCTCTGATATCTCACAGTGCATGTCGCACAAATGTATAATGAGCTTCAGGGAACCAGCTAAGGTATGTTCAGCCTAGATATCTATAAAGTTTTTGCTAGGTCTTGAGTCCCAGCAAAAGATCCTAGGAATTGAGATAAAGATCAGCCACTTCAGTGAATTATTGTGCCTAGGGAACATTGGTAGGGACCATCATTAGGTTACAGACTATGTTGAAAACTTGGAAATGGAGATATAAAATAATGTACCTTTTTTGCTATGCTCTCATGACCCTGTGTCTATGGATGGAGATAAAAAAAGCCTTTGCTTCCCTCTGAGGAGGGAGTTTTTGCTCAGTCTAACATATGAAAGCAGAAAAGATACCTCTTTCTTCAATATGGCAAAAAGAATGTGGCATTTCCAGTTCTGCAGATTAAAAAGTTATTTGGTCTACAGTGTCCTTCAGACCTCTATGTCCTCTGTGGCAACCATTTAAAAACTGAGTCTTTTCATTCTCTTTTGGGGAAATATTTTATGAAATGTTGTCCTTAGTAGTGGGAACACTGGGAGATGGGGGAGTGGAGGAAAGGAGTGTTTTTATTTCTGACACTAGATTATGAGTCTCTATAAATGGATCCCAACATATTCCATTCCTCTATCTTAAGCTGGAGCCAACCAGCTGTGGAAGATCCCACTGACCATTAGACTGTTGATTAGTAAATCCAGCTTTTTCATTTTTTGCTCTTAGATGTTAAGCCTTGTTAGTTAATTTCATTGTGTACATAATTGACTGTGACTTTAACAATTCCAAAAAATTTCAACAGACATTAAAAAAGCCTCTGAATGTTAGGGATTTGGACACAAAAAGCTATGTCACACATCTGTAGGCACCTTTCTCTTCCTGTACAGAAGACTACATGTAGAGTATGTAATTAAAGTTTTCTTTATTTACGCATTAAAATTCTTCTTTATTTTCACCTAAACATTTAATTTTATAGGGAGCAGTGGAGAAAACAGTTTAGTTGGTTGATGAGGAAGTCAAGTTTCATATTCTGTAATGTTTTCCCAGATAAACAATAACATTTTTTTTTCAGTATGTTCATTTTTTAGTGTAACTCTACATATAGGTTTTAGAAAAGTAATCAAAAGTTTATTATCAGTATGAAGTTGACCTTTTCATAACTGAACTGCTTAATCTCCCAGGATGATTTGTCCCTGCACTTTAATTATTTATCTTCAATATTTTTGGGACTCTAAGGTTGAAAGAGAAGATCAATATCTCCCCTGTATATTAAAACTAAAACCCAGAAGTTGTTGATTCCTGGAACACCCTAAAAAGTGTATCCAACATTTTCCAATATAATTACTGTCTTGATCTTTGCCATCTTACCTAGCCAAATATTCATTAAAACTTAGTCTAAGAAATGATCTCAAGATGCCTAAAATTGGAACTGTACATTCTTAGAAATGACATTTGCTTGTGACATTTCTGACATTCAGGTTCAAATCAAGCACTCTATTCTGCTGTCAAAGAAGAAATTGTAATGCTTTATCTGAGTATTGTTGCAGTTTCAGCTATTTTTTCCTTCTCCTTATCAAGGAGGGGCTAGGCAGAGCCCTGAAATCCTACCACAGTCCTGTGTCTACGTTCATATAGACACAGAAAATCCTAAACACAGGCAACATATGTCTGACAACTGTTAGCAAGGCTCCGACTGTTGTTTTTCTCTCCCAGTTGAAAAGCCATGCTTGTTTAATACTTTTTCATGTCTCCTTTTCTAGACCTTTGTTTGTGTAGCCTAAGTAATAATGCACCCTGCGTCCTACATTTTTGCTCCTGCAAGAAATTTGCTCCTGTCATAACTTCATGACCAGTTTAACTTGATTCATTTCAGCTTTCATATCTTTTTTCTTCCTTGACCTGACTGATTAATTTTTACTCTCTCTTTGTACAAATGTTTCTCACGAAGGTAAACTCTGTGGACCATCAGCAGCCCAAGCATTTCCTCCAGAATGCTGGATTTAGGGCACAGAGAGAGATGAAAGGAGGCAGATGGAGGAGCAGTGAACAAGCACAATATCCTTTCTGATTTTGCATGTGGTGCACCTGATGCCTGCACAGGAGTAGGAGATGTAGCATGCATCTGTCTGCTCAGTAACCCTGTGTGCCACAGGACCCAGAGCCAGCTACACACAAATGGTGACCCAATCACAAAGCACAAATACATCTCAGACCACTTTGTTCAGTGACTTTAACTGAAAAGTGTATCTCCTATTCAGTCGTGACTTCATATGTAACATTCCTTTTTTGTTGAGTTTGAGTCTCCTACAAGACTATCTCTCCAAATCAACAAGTCATTTAAACTATTGCCTCAAGCTCTAATGTGGGTACAAATTCTACCAATTTTGTGAACTGAAAAAGGAGTGAAAATTCTCTCTTTTCCTCGTTTGAAACTGCTCAGTCACCAGGGTCAGATGTAGAAGAGGTTTGGTGAAGCCATCAAAGAGCCTGTGCCATCGTGTTTAAACCATTTAGTGTAACTGGGAACCTCCTGAGAGCACGAGGGGAAGACAGAGGGCAGTGTTAACATCTGATTATTGTGGCTGGTAGAGAGATGTCTCTGCCCAAATTAAGGTGCAAATGAGATCGTATGCCAAAGTAAATTATAAAGATGTTAACAGTAAATTTAAGGCAGAAAGAGATAGAAAGGAATAGACAAGGGGGGCAGGGGCAGTGGAGTGAGAAAGAGTGAGAGATGGATTAAGTAGAAAGACAGTCATCACTCACCCCTGCGAGTCCAGTAGCATGCTGTGGGACCTCTTCACCCTGGGCTTCTTGGTGGTGGGTGCCACCAAACACAGAGTGCAAGGGATTAATATATATTCTGGTACACATGGGAATGCCAAGCACCTCCCCTGGAGAGGGGAATGGTTTAAACTGTCCTTTGTTTCAATGCTGTGCATCAGGACAGCTGCCGGGTCTGACTCTCCTTGAGGACACATTCTTGTCCCCCCTCCCTGTTTACTTCTCCTTAGACCTGACATGATTGGACACTAGTGTCACCTTTATCTTATCTCAAGGCAGGTTACTTAACTCACAGTCTAATTTCCAGAAATCCAGGAGGCATATTCACATGTTTTTATTTCAACCTGTGAGCTTTTTCCATCTTATTTTCTCCCTCTGGCCTGGAAGCAAGTGCATGAATGCCTGGCAACCCACCAAGGTAAACCCATCACAATATTTTCACACACTGATTAATAAAATAAAGCATGGTGAATAAACTGTATATTGAACTAGTGATTTCTGCCATGCTAAAATCTGTTCCTTCTGACAGCACCATGAGTTTCTCCACTGAAGGTAATGGCTACTGAATTGAAGATTATTAGATATATTTGTCACTTTATCAAAGATTTACACATAGGCATGTAGTTGAGGTTTAGCCCAACGTGTCTTTCTTTAAGGCTAATTGACATTTTTTCTAACATTTTATATGACTAATACCTAGTAGCTGTTTGAATTGCAAGCAGTTAATGGGAAATTCTAGGTCTGTAAAGGAAAATGTTAACCACTGTTCATTTATCCTTAATTCAGTGAACATAGTAATTAAAGTCCTATTTGCTGGCATAAATATCTAGAACTACAATACCAAACTTGACCTTCCTTAATAAAAAAAATTTAAAATATAGCAGTAATAATAATAACAATAATAATAAAAATATACAACAACAAGAAATTATTATTAATGTATGTAATATGGAATATTTTATGAGACCTTTTACAAGCATACAGTAAGTTACATTCTCTGCTTCAAGGTGAATAATAAACAGAATTGTGTTTTCAGGGACTCTTATGATAAACTTGTTTATTAAGGATATGCAGAATAAATATAACAACAAAAAAGGAACATTCTCCATATTTCTGTCACATTTTCATGAGAAATGCTACAACATGAAGTTTATATTGATTTATCAGGGTCTGACTTAAAATAAAACCCAAAATAATTAATAGATCCAGTTAACTGAGGTGTGGAAGTATTCAACAATTGATTAAAAGAAAGAAAATTAAATAAATTAGTTTATAATAATTTATAAGGTATAAGAGCTGAAAAAATAAAGCTTTCTATTTTTTTTCTATTTATAATTATCTACAAAATCTAGCCAACAGTCTGTATTTTATCATATAACTTTTGTACTCTTAGAATATTGCTATGGTCCCTTTCACTTTTGAAATGTAATTTCCTCTGAATATTAGACTTCTGTTGATGGGGTTTTTTTTGTGACCATTAAGTTGAAAGCTATATGTGTTCAAATTGCAAGTAGTAATAATACTGGTTTGTTTTGAACTGAGACCTGATAGGTGGGAATTTTATCTATCCCCTTTTTCTGATATTAGAAAATACTAACATTTCTTTCCTATTTGCTCTTTCCCTGTTAGTCATGGGGCTTAATGCTATTTTCTCATGTCTCTTCTAAAGCTCCAGAAGCTTTAGTTCATTTAGTCATTACCTGAATAAATGTTTACATTGTCTGCTCATTCCTAACACGTATGGTGCAACCTGTTTTGTCATTTTTATTGTCTTTCTCCATCCTCTCTGACTTCCAAGCTGCATATTATCTTTTTGTGATAAGGACAGTGTCTGCACACAACATTGAAAATATGAGTTCATGTTATGGTTTGTTTCTCCCCTTCCTTTTCTAATACTGTTTTCTTGACCAACATTGAAATCTGTCCTATTGTTTTCGTACATCTATTTATTCTTCGGTGGTACAAGATATAATAAAGATCACTGCTGTTTATACAGAATAAGACAGTTTTTCTCCCATGTATGCTGGATCTGTATTGAATTCCTCTTGTTGATATGATTAGGTCTGACCATTCCCCTTCATTATTCCTCTTTTATGTTTTAGAGTTTATACCTTTGCTGCATCTTAGTTTCCTCAAGGATCTCTGAAAATTTGTGTATACTCTATTATGTTCCTCTTCTCCACTGACTTCTTAATTGTTTTTTTAAATAGGTCCATTAATTTTGTGGGAAATAATTTTCCTTAGAAAATCTTGTCTCTCCTGAATAAAGCATATTTATTCTCATGCCATATTTATTCTCATGCTCTATTTTCAATCCAGTCTCTACAGAAGGCCAGTATTAGGCTTTTAAATTCTCAGTTCTGTGGATCTTTTTCCAAATGTTTTGGGGTTTTCTTTGTGTTGATTTTCTTTTTTTTTTTTTGTGATTTTTGTTTTTGGGTTTTTTTGTTTATTTGTTTGTTTGTTTTTTAAATAGTCACCACATTGCCCATTATCTAACCATCTGGACCTGGTACTTGAAAAAACCCAAACTTCTCTATGGTACAGTTAACAACCTGTCAATGCCCCCACTCTCCTTTTCTGAATTCCATGTATTTCTTTCTTTTGTCAGATGATCCTTTATTCTTTCTCATGACATGTGAAAAAGGGACAGACCACCTGTGGTTGCTGGAACCTCCTGAAAGTCACTCTTGGTGGATGCAGCTGCAAAGGATATATTTGCTGCTGGTGCTGCTGTCTTACCTCAAATGCTCCTTCTATAATTTTATATCACTGAGCTTATCACAACCTTCTCTGTAGTGATGCAATTGCAGAAAGATTTGTTTGTTGAAAGAATTGTACAAGTTGTATCTCTAAGACTTCCAGGTATGTTTGCTAAATCCTGTTACTAGTTATTTTTACAATTTTTTTTCTTAATATCTGCAGTTTTTCTATGGCTGTGTATGATACCTTTTCTCCACCTGCTTTCCAATTCCTTCAGTTTTTTCTCTGTGGTGATCGACTTTGGCTAAACACCAGGTACATACCAAAGCTGCTCTATTGCTGTCCTCCTCAGCTGGGCAGTGGAGGGAAAACATAAAAAAGGTCAGGATAAGAAGAGGAAGTGATCATCACCAGTTACTGTCACAGTCAAAACAAATTTGACTCAGAGAAATTAGTTTAATGTATTACCAATCAAAGCAGAATATGATAATGAAAAAAGAACTCCTAAATCTTAAGAACACCTTGCCCTCTCCCTTCCCTTCTTCAAGGGCTCAACTTTGCTCCTGATATTCTTTACCTCCTCACCTTTAGCGGTGCAGGGACATGAGGAACGGAGGTTCTCATTTTCTCCTCTCCTCTCTGGCTACAGTTGTCATTATGCAGTGTTTATTTTTCCTTTCTCAGATGCATCATCCCAGAGGTGCACTGACATCACTATTGAGCTTTGCCTTGGCCAGCAGTGGGTCTGTCTTGGAGTCAATATTGGCTTTGTTGTACATGGAAGAAGCTTCTGGCAGCTTTTCACAGAGCCCATTCTGGTAGCCACCATGTTACCAAAACCTTGCTATGCATACATTATAGACTTATCTCTCTGACAAATTACTGTATAATCAGGGCACAGATGATTTTGATAGTACTCAGGGCTTTGTGTTCTCAAGACACAAATGAATTCTCTTGGTCTCCAACTTCTGGTCAAATTTTGCCATGTTTTTGTACACTGAGTGTTTTTTCCATCAACTATCCAATTAGTTAACGAAGATTATTCATCTCTTGTAACTTTCTTTAGTAGGTCTGTTTACTGAAAACAGGTTTTATTCAAACTAACAATGTGAGGGAAAAAAAAGGATATTTTTTCCTGCAGTCAGAAATGGCAATACGTACAGTGTTTGGGTTCTCGTGGATGAGAATTAAATAAGGTATAATCCTGTGGCAGGCCAGGTGGCTTAGCAGCTGTTCAGAGTATTGTGGAATGGGGAGGTTGGTTTGAAAGCAACCTCATCTATCTTTGTCTCACCCATTCTCTTGGCTGGGAAGGCTCAGCCCTGCTGATACTGTGAAGGTGATACAGTTCTGTGGCCTGACCTTGGCTCCTCTGCGAATGGGGGATATAAGTAGAGGAGCTGGGGAAATGACAGCTGCTGAAGGTAAGGGTACCTCCTGCTGATCAGCTGATAAAGTAACATAGAAGTTACTTGCCTGCTGGTTTTCTTGCTGTGTTTATTTTTCATAGTGACACACACACACACACACACACACACACACACACACACGGATTTGCTCCCAGTGCAATCCAGTGACGTGTATATATTGGCAGATGCAGACAAACTTGAGACTGCTGCTCATGCTATGCAGGCAGTGAAAATGGGAATGGAAAGACCTGAGCTTTTATGCTGTTAGATGCAATATTCTTTTGTTATATGTGATCACTTATTTTAAATAGTAGAGGTTCTAACCTCTAACTATAATTCTAAAAAACATATGAAGCCTTTCTTATATGTACTTCACTCGTTTATGCCTTTAGTTTACAGCCACATAAACAGATCAATTTAGAGCTAAAAATTGCATTGTGCTGGAAGTTCATACCAGAAACTGTGTCTTAGGTGGGTTTTAGAGAAAAATAGGAGTCAGTGTATTGAGCAAATGATGGAATTTGTACCTAGAGTATAAAGAAGGAAAGGGGAAGAAATGAGGTTTGTGTAAATACAATATTAGTCCTTCCTGAGACTGACCAAGATAAGTCAAAAGTAAACTTTGCTGATCTCCTTCCTGGAGGCAGAAACGATCTCTGTAGTCTCCCTTTCCAGTTTAGAGATCAAAACAGTTGCAATTGAAAGATATAAGCATAACTGTGCTTACTAGCAACATGCAGTGAATTTGGTTGTTCGTTGCTGCATTCCCATCTTGCTTGTGAGAAGAAACACAGCATAACCAGCATGTGTCAGATTCAGTCACTCCTGGTGGGATCTCATAAGACCAGAGTAGAGGGTGGGAGTCACCTCCCTCGACCTGTTGCCCATGTTTCTTTTCGTGCAAGCCAGGATATTACACTCTTTCTGGGCTGTAAGCATACATTGCCAGCTCATTTCCATTGTTTTGTTCACTAGGATGCCCAAGTTCATCTTCTCAGTGCTGCTTTCAATCCATTCATCCTGCTGTGGATGGGGTATCACTGCCTCAGGTTCAGGACCTTTTACCTGGCCTTATTGAACTTCATGAACCTTCACACGGGCCCAGTCCTCAAGCCTGTGGAAGTTCCTCTCATTCCTCCAGCACCATGAACTGCATCACTCAGTTTGGTATCACCTGCAGACGTGTTTCTGTCCCACTGTCTATGCTACTGATTAAGATGTTAAATAATAGTGGTTCCAGTATAGACCCCTGTGAGACAGCACTCGGCACAATTTTCCACTGAGCCATTGAGCCACTGACTGTAAGCTTTCCTATGTGGCCATGCAACTTATTCCATATCCACCTAGAAGTGCATTCATCACACCCATGTCTTTCCAGTTTTGTGGCAAGAATGTTGTGAGGGACCATATTAAAAGCTTTACAGAAGTCCAAGCAGATGATGTTTGTAGCTCTTTCCTTGACCACTGATGCCGTCACTCCTTCAGGCCACTAGATCAGTCAGGCATGATTTGTCCCTGGTGAAGCCACGTTGAGTGTCTCTAATCCCCCTCCTGTCTTCCATAAGCTTTAACACATCTTCCAAGGTGATCTGTTCCAAGGTTTTACTGGGCACAGAGGTGAGGCCGACCACCAAGCAGTTGCCAGAGTCAATGACTATGAATAATGACCATGAATAATAGTATTTCAAACCATATTACCCTACCATGCTGCTGCCTCCTAAATTCAAGGCCTCAGGACTGACAGAAATTTCACAGACATACACACACACACACAAATACACACACACACACAAACACACACAAATACACACACACCCTAATGATACTTAGGGCCTGTGGGTATACATGAGGTAGATTTGCTTCCACAGGAAGAAACTTCTTCCTTCTCTCAGCACATCTAGCAGAGGGGGTTTGTCATTAACAAATTACTTATCAGCAAATCCCATTACTAAGCTAGCTGATGCTGTTTCAACAGCAGTTCATTGTTTCAAAGACAAGTGGAAAACTTTAGAAATGTTAGTATCAACAGATAAGACAGTCACTTCGGCCAGAAGGGGCATGAAGATCAGCAGATAAATATAACTCAATAGAGAAATTTCATAAAGATTTTTTATTTGAAAGAAGTCATCTCCCTATGATCTGTTATTTTTAAATGGAAAAGATAAAGCTAATGCATTACTGCACTGTAGTGTTAGTATTTATTTTGGAGCCTCCCATTATATCTCTTTTGTATAACTTCTGGGGAACTTTTGTTTAAATTTTTTTTGCTGTATTTGATGTTGTAGGGTATCTATTCACTATAGATGTCAACAAATTTAGTATTTAAACTATGGAATGTTGTTAAACTAAGGAATATTTCATTCATTTTCAAAGAATTGCTGGAATCAGAGACGGAAAGAAAGCAGAAAGAGAGAAAAATGGAAAGGATAACCCTTGTTGGAGATCTCCTCTTGCTTTACCATTAACTTGGAACCAATGTGATTTATCTGAAAAGTTTGGTCCCAGTCCTTCTAAGGACATCTTTGTGTGTTTCCTGTAGCTGGGGAAGAAACAAACCCTTTTACAGAGTTTTAATTTCTTCAAGATCTAAATTTTAATGAGACAAGGCTGTATCAGTGCAAAACATAGAGACAGCTTCACTTTACTCAAGATTGGTTTTGCCCATCCAATTAAAAATATTCTGACGCAGTACCTAGAAGAAAATGAGGCATCGAGAAAATGACTCATCTGTCTTGCTCTTATTGAATACAGAGACCATAATTTCACTAATATTTAAGAATTTGGTCTGCCTAATAGCTTGAATAATTCTCATATTAGTGCAAAACCTAATTGTGGTCTAACACCCGTCTGTAGTTATGTAGATGAGTAAGCTGAGCGTAGGCAATGCATGAACTGTGAGTGAGGAATCTGTGCCATGCAGTGGGCTGTGGAGTACATAGGAAAAATTTATGTAATCTGTCATGTCAGAGCATGAAAGAAACAAAGCAAAAAAACTTAATAAAATGCTTTTAGATACTTTGTTCTAAATTATTTATGCTTTTAATCATGATTTATCTGGCATTTCATAGGTAACAATTTTTATTTTGAGTGTCCCCTTTAGTTGCAATGGCTTCTAAGAAGAATAAAAATAAATCATTACTAAACACTTTTATATTTTGTGTTTTCTTGTTAGTTTTTAGTCTGAAATTTCTGAACTTGAAAGTATTATATTGCTTCGAGCTCTGCAACAGAGCAGAACTGTTTATCGCATCACTGTCAGTGTCCTCCAGGCCCCAGGGTTTCATTTTGTAAATTGAGTCTGGCTTACTGTGGTAATTCTCAGAAAGCAAATTAGAATTTATTCTTAATACATGAGGAAAAGAAAATAAAATAAACCTTTACTGTTATGAAGGCATATTAGGTAAATATTTTAATGCAATGCAGCACTGTAGTCAAATTTGATGATGCCAATATTTCAAAAATGGAAAGAAGTAATGTTTATTATTTTTACTTCTGAAAGTTTGCTCTAGACAAATGTTTCATCTCAGTATCAAATCATAAGTTGCACTGATGCCTAAGGTGTTATACTTCAAAAAACATCTGAAAAAATAATAACTATACTAGAAAGAATTGTATAAGAGAAACTCAGTTACTGAATTTTACTTTTTACACTGAATCCCCTGTATTCTGAAAGGTGAGTTGATACATTTGAAAAGAAAAATTTATGACTTTTTAGATAACCTCCCAGCAAGAAACAAATTCATGTTAATTATAGGCAAAGACTTAAGCTGTGTTTTAAGAATGAGAACTAACTCAAGAATCCAAATGATATTCAAAAAGAGAATTGGACATTCCTTCCAATGACAGCAATATCAGTATTGTCTTCTGAACTAGAGAAAGTGTGGGAATATCTGTTTGAACTAATATTCACCTTGTGTTTTAAGCAACAAAAACCTAGACTGAAGAAGTATTGACGTTACTGGATAGATTTTGGCAATGTAGTTATATCTCATTGATGTTTATAGTTATAGTAAATTATAATTTTAAAGTTTTAATCCACTGTTTGTTCTATTGAAGCAGTTGTAAATCCCTTTTTAGCCTTATCAGTTGTCTCATCTTTCCACACACCATTTATAATGCATACCCAAAATAAAAGTATCACTACTAATAATATTATTATATATTTTGACCAAATATTAAAGACAGACACAAGTAATAAAACTGCTAAGACATCAGTTTTGAAATTCATAGACAAAGTATGGAAAAGTAATGCCAGATATTTGTGCTAAATGCCTTAACCGGATCCTACTACAGTTTCTCTCTGATAGTCCCCTGGACCTTCCTGTATGGAGCAGTCCATGCTGAATTAACCTGCCTGCCTTATGATATGAGGAATTAAAGGAACTTTATACAACTCTCCATAGCAATCACCTAATCTCTCTGTCCTACATCAGCTCTTTCCAAGTTTGAAATCATCTCTCGCATTATCAATCTGTTTTACTCCTGCTGAACAAAATCGCATTTTCCCCCCAGTGTATATGTCCAGGTAGCATGGAAACTTTTCCTCCTTTTCTTCCCCCATCACTTCCTCATACATTATTGATGAAATGGATGTAAATTTTTCTTTGCTTTTCACTGCTCTACTGTGAACTGCCCAAGCTATTCAACAGGTCCATAATATTCTGACCTCCATGATGAAGGTGGCCCATCTCTTCTTTAATCCCTTCAGGCTCAAATGAGAGTGTCAAAATCACTACAGAAGCCTTTTGTTTGTGTTGATCTTTCACAAACTCTGACATAAGCTTCAGGCATGTGTGTTCCTGTGAAAATTCATCAAAGGTCAGAAGTTTGTTTGTCTCTGATAAGCATCCCTTAGCAAAGAGAAGTCTCATTGCAGCTCTGCCAGCTTGTACTTCTTCACCACAGTCACAGAAATTCAGAGTTTCCAGGCAACAGTCACATCAGTAGGCATTAAGAAAATAGTTAATGGTCAGTTGTGACTGGCTTGATAAGAAATTGTGCAGGCAAAATGAGATGTGGTCTTCATTTGCAGAATAATAATTTTGTCAGAAGTTTTAGGGGCAACTAAAGCAATAGCTTTTCAACAAATCTCTTATTGTCAAGGTGTTTCCAAACACACATTAATAAACACAGCTGACTCTGAGACTGTGATACTCTTCCAGTTGGTTTAATGAATCAACTCAAGTTTCTTGATTCTTCCATCATCTTTTCAGAGTAACTTAGCCTGTACTTCCTAACAAGATATTACTCGAGAAGCACTAAAATCTTTTCTTGTGGTTCTCTTGCTATAAATTGCATGGCAAACTTGTTATTATGACATTGTTGACATAATAAAACAGTCAACATCCAAGTAGTTCTTTATTTTCATAAAAAGAAGATTCTTATAAGGAAAACATAACAAAGAAGTCAGATTTGCAAGGTATTTGGAAGTCTAAAATGCAGCTAATCCTCTAAATCCCATGGATACCAAGGTAAAATCAGTAACAAAGTATTGCTAAAAATGTCAGTGGCCTTTATACGATTTGGTAATTAATCATGCTCAGCATGTATCATTCCTACATATAAATAAATAATGTTTCTTGCAGTTTCCCTCACAAAATGAAATGTGTAAAAATGTGTAAAATGTATTTTGGCAACAATATTTTTTTCCATTTTAAGATGAAAATGAAATTTCTCAGATAATGCAGAAGAAAAATTCACCAGTTACTGAGCCACGTGGTGTCACTCTGTGGCAGTCCTAACATGAATGATGTATATATTTCAGTATTTTCCTAGGAAATATTTTCTACATTTTTAAGATAACAGAGTTAATAAATGACCTTACTGTGATGTAAAGATGAGAGACATCTGACTGAGAAAAAGGTTTTTAAAAAATTCAGCATTGTATAAACTGATTCACTCGGCTTTCTTGACAGAATTAATGTGAAATTGCAGCATCATGAGCAGAAACATTGTGAACTCCCAAGACCATAGAAGTTACCAGTAAAATAATTTTCATTAAATCAGTCATGGGGTGTGATATTTATGGAATTGGATAGACGAGTAACAAAACTGGATTCCTGGCACTGAGCTAGGTATAATGATAATTGTCTTTGACTGTAAACAGATTTACCAAGAGGAAGGAAAAAAGCAACAACAACAATAAAAGGTAAGCGTATTTTAAGCTGAAGTGAATATTAGACTCTATTTAATTTTTTTTTTTCGGGGCAATAACATAATAAAAGCCTAACTAAAGCAGAGAATGAAGTTTGGTAGAATACGGCATTACACAAAACACAAGGCTGATCATGACCATCTCTTCTCTTCTTAATCTATTTTCAATAAGGATGAATTTTTGAGTTCCAATAATAGATATATGTTCAATTTTTCTTCATTATGTTTCTACCAATCTTTTATCATGAACCTGTCCAGAAAAAAATACACTTTCTGGTTACTCTTACATCAGATTTTTACCACCTTGTTGAAGTAAAATACTTCCTTGCTCAGTGAAACACACTTAAATAAATAAGTCCAATATCTTGGAAAGCAAAAGGAAATATTAAAATGAGTAAAGTAAGCAGACTGTTTCAACCTTTTGGATTTAATGTGTACACAAATTATTGCCAGTTTCATTTCCATCTTTAAGCACTTTGTCTTGAAGTACTTTGAAGTATTGACTTCAAAGACAGTACTTTTAAGTATGGATATATGGAAAGTTTTGTTTTATCATTAATTAATACCAGCTGAACAATCTGATCATTATTTTTAGACACAAGAAGTTTAGAATTTATTAGAATAAAGCTGGAGGTGTTGTGTTTCCATCTGTCTTCAAATGTAGAACATCTACTTTGATGATCCTTTTACATTTGACATTGTTTTCAATTTACATACCTTGCAGGGCATCCCAGAAAATCAGCCAGATGACTTACATATCCACATCTAAAGCAATAGCTTGGCTTTTATATTTTTAGTCCAAAGTGATCTTTTATTTCCCTTCACACTATTTTGGCTTACTGCACTGATTTTAACACTTTCTGAAGTCTAACTAGAGGAGGTAATTTTTCAATTCCTTTCACTGTTCTGATAAACTCAGAAGTGTTGCAAAGGGGTAAATTGTCTTCATCTTGTATTAGACTTATTTTTTTCTTTTCAATTGTTAGATCACAGATGTTTCTCAGCTACAGCTCAACAACTGTTTGAGACTTTGTAGAAACAAAGTCATGTAAAAAAGCTGTGTATCACTCAGTCCTTTGAGATTTTTTTTTTCTGCTCTCCTTGGAAAATAGCATCTCCCACAACATTTATAAAGGGCCAAAGTGCTTACTGCCTGCAACAATTGCTTTATCCTAGCAGAATGAAAAGAACATCTGTTACAGTAGCTAGCACTAATATATGTCATGTCATGTCATCAAGTCCAAAGTAAAAAGGCAAAAAGCTTCCTTTATTACATTAAAAAAAAAAAAATAAAAAAGAAAAAAAAAAAAGAAAATAAGCTGGTGATGGTTTACAAGGAATGCCCTAAGTGTAAGTGTTTCTGCTCCTGGTGGCTGTTATATTGTCAGTCAAGTAGGTGGATGTGAAAATGTGTCATGTCAGTCTGGGTAACATCTTGCTGTAGTGACACCCTGCCAAAAAGGCATGAGGGAGATTCATTACATATTCACTTATTTAGTGAATCATCTGTAGGAATAAATTATTATCATCCCTATTCTTACTTTATAAATACCTCTAGTATATTCGTTGCACACCTATTTACCACTGCTTTATTCACTTAGCATGAGTGAAATAAACAGTTGTTAATACTTGTTTCAAAACTTACTACTTCTTCACACTAAAGAACCCCAGCCCAAAACAAACCAACCAACCAACCAACCAACCAAATGACATTAAGCAAAAAAACCTCAATCAACCCCCTCTAAACGGTAGCTCCTGCCAGAAGATACCTCTTGTACACAATACCCAAGTACCCCCAGGCTGCAAAACCACTTATAGTAATCAATACTTTTCAGGGGTGATATCATTCCTGATCCAAGACTGGCTCAGCAGGTGTGAAGTATAAAAGAAAATTTGCCCTAGGAGTTAATTCTCATAAATAAAATGCATCAGCTTACTCTAGACTTTTCCTTCTTTAATGAAATAACAACAGGACTTTTCTCTATTTTTCTGTTACAAATACACATTTCTACAGAAGTGTAACTATCATGGCACTTAAATTCTCAGGAGATGGTACTTGTCGAGAATTTTTAAGAATGTCTGTTGCAAATCAGCGTCACTTTTTCATCTAATAAATAGTTTTCTTTCTTTCTTTCTCTTTCTTTCTTTCTTTCTTTCTTTCTTTCTTTCTTTCTTTCTTTCTTTCTTTCTTTTTCTTCTAGCTAGTTAGCTAGCTAGCTAGCTATTTAAATTGCTCTGAGAATTTCTTCAGGCAACTGGTAATTTCCTCTGTGACACTTTATGAAGAAAAGGGAATTTGATAATTTCTCTCTGATAGTCTGTGTAACCGGAAGAAACGAAAGAGTTTTTAAAGAGACAGAAATGGTTTGCTAATAATGTTCTTTATTCAAGATAAGCTGTCTAATATCTGTCATCATCATTCTATGATTTTAAGCCATAAATTTGCCTTTCAAATAAGACTATTTTCGTTATATATAGGTTATGTTATGTTATGTTATGTTATGTTATGTTATGTTATGTTATATGTTATTCTCCAGATAATTGTTTTCCTGAGTTGCAGGGAACATTCTCCTTGAAGAAGCTGAAGTATCCTCCTTCTCAGAAAGGGAGAAGAAAGGTGCAAATCATCATGGTCTAAGAATAACAGAGGAGCTCCTCTGAAAATTGGAACAAATTATGTTACATTTGTGGATGATTGATTTGTATAATTAGGAGGAGTATCTATACTGAGTTGTCAGACCAGATAGCAAGAGAAAAACCTGAGGATTATAGGTCATAGGCAGTTTTTCAATAATCCAGTTAATCCACAGAAAACAGATGTATCAGGCTAGGAAATGGTAGACAACCAGCCCAGAGTTCACTCACTGTTCTGAACCTGGGCATTTTATAAAATAAATTAATTTTGTACTTAATGAAGAATCATGTCTAACCAAATGATATGGTGATACCTAAAAGCGCAAGGACAACAGAGAAGTGCAATGGTGACACCTTGCAACCCTTGGAGATGGGGAAATATGAAGATTCTGAAAAAGCAGAGCTTGAGAAGAAACCCTAAAACTGTAAGCCAGGCAACTTGTGTAGATCTGGGCAGTCACGATATTTCAGCAGCTGAACTCTTCTGAATGGAACACCCAACACAAGTGATGCAAAGGTGAGGTGGTGGGTTGATCGGAAGCCAGACTGGGGTATGGCATGAGCAAGAAATTGCCAGTGACTTTCACCTCAGTTTAGGAGGCTAACAGTGAAATCTATTCAATCTAAATTTTGTGAAATTGCAAAAGGAATGCTTTCTGAGTCTGAGTATGAATTCAGAGGTGAGTAGTTGAACAGCAGTAGAAATAGGTGTTGGAGCGTATCACTCCAATAAAATTTCTCTTTACCTAAAAGCTAAGCAGGTCAATGGCTCTGAATCAATACAAATAAAGCAAACATTTTCTGAATACATATGATTAAATCAACATTAGTTCAAGCCTATTATATTTGTACAATGCCTGGTAGGAGAGATACTTGGCTTCTGAGACCATCCACTGCAATTAACAGAAATGAACATGCTAACTGTGTTGTGGGTATTAATCATCTCTTCCATATGTGAAAAGCATCTGCTATTTCTTTTACTCAATTTAAGTGTTTATATTTCATTTTATAGATAAACAAAACAACGATTTAAGGAAGTGGATATAATTGAGATTTGACAACATATCTATTAAATTTTTTAGCTAAAATACAAATAAAATCCATGTGAGTCTCATTCTTAAAAAAAAAAAGAAATATTGTGAAAGTAACTGTACAAACTTGAAGGTTTTGGCCCTCATTGTTAAGTTTTGTATCAGTAGTATTGAATTTAAGAAATGTCTTTCCTCATATGCCTCTCATCTGTCCTAAGACTGGCTACGGCCTTGGACCTTGGAGGTACTGTTCCTGTTCCAAGGATCTGTCTTGCTGTCCCTGTTATCAGGGGTATCTGGTTTAGCTCTGACATTATCAATCTTTCACATTTTAATTTTTTAACTTCACAGAGTGTTGAAGGAACTTTTGATAGTGACCTAGCAGTATCAGATCCAGAGTCTTATTACCATAAATGGTAATATTTGATAATTGTGGAGAAACAATTGGATTGTCAGAATGGGCTAAACTGCCAAAATATCTGCCAAAGTAGGAAAATGAAACTACTTATGCCACTGTGAGCATGTTCAGAATTAACTGCGGCTGTTAATCCCTAGAGATGAAATTGTTACAATATGGAACTGACTTCACAGTGAAGTTCAGAAAGTTGAAGTATCTCTGTCCTAAGTTTCCAGTGGTTAGGAATAAATATGATAAAGATTATTTAAAATTAACAGAAGAATGAATATTTCATAATTTTCATATGTGTGAAGTGCTCTGACTTCTAGATATAGATCAAATTAACTCAGTAGAGAACAGAAGAAAACAGGTCAGACTTGCAGACTCTTAGAGTGTATTTGAATTGCATTTCTCATTTTGATTGAGGTGTCTTCTCCAACCAAACTTCTCAACTGTCCCTCTGCTTTGGTTTACACCATAGATCACTTCGGTTTACACCAACTGCTTTCTTTCTCTAACCACAGTAGCAGACATGATACAGAACCACACCCGCAGAGGCCACAAGTAGGCACAGGCCTGGCTGTGCCACACCCCTTATCCTGTCTGATGCTGAGCTTCCGGCAAAGTTCAAAGTATGGATACACTTACAGTAGAGGAAACAACCATTATTTTACTGTACAAATGTGTTCCCAGAGCATGTCACTGTGTTCTAATAGAGACAAAGCCCTAAATTCCATGAAGAGAAGAGTAGAAAATGTTGTTAGCCACTTGAAGTAACAACTAGAGTGAAAAAAATGAGTGGACCTCATCTGTCCAGTGAGTAGTAAAGAAAAGGTGCCATTGCTGCTTAGGAGTTCAGACAGCCAGAATGTCCCTCGGATCAGACTGTCACCTACCTAGGTATGTAAGTAGTCTGAAGAAGAGAAACATATAAAAAGTTCAAACAGGGGTATTTTACATACCTGCAAGTATGTTTCTCATTAAATACATCACTATACTGGGGCCTACAAAGTGTTTAAAGATTTTTTAAAAATATTTTATTTTCATACTGCTCCCTCCCCAAAAATCTACAGAACCTAAAGTATATTCTGATCCTTCCCTAGCATGGTTCAATATTATCTTTTCTGTTGGGAGTAGTCCACCTTGTCCACATTTATGAGATGTCTTAGGTTTCTGATACATAGGAGAAAGGAGAAGCTAAACAGTTTGTGTACTAAGATGTAGAAACCTTAGTTATTGTCAAAATTATATATTAGTGATGGAAAAATTGAAGTACTGAATTATCCATTCATATTTTTAATATGTTTACAATCAAGAAAAATGTTGCATTGTGATACATCTTACAGTAAGAGGAAACATCAATTTTAGAGGAGAAGATAATCTTGTCAATAAAAAATGAGAAAAATTATGTTACATTTAAACCAACTACCAACATAATATATTAACTTCTGCCATAAAACCTTATAAACAGTAAAGGTAGAAACGTTTCCAGTTAAAAGCTTTATCAAAAGCCCTGGGGCTTTTTGTGGAAACAAAACCCCAAACTGATTGCATTAAACTTTTGATAAAGGATAAAATACAGTACAAATGCATAAATCACCTTGTTAGTACAAACTGAAGTATAAACTACTGGAAAAAGCCCCTTCAGGTCTGAATAAATAAGACATTTTCTGAAAGATAGTTTTTATTTTTGACATTTCAAAGCCACAGCAAAACAGTTATTTCTAAAGAAAATCTCTTAAGATATGAAGGAAGCTACTCCTTATTTAGATGTACAAAAGTGTACATCTTCATATCCTAAGATCTCTTTTCTTATTGATTTGTTCCTGCAGGTGAACATGAATAAATATACACAATCTACTTAATTTGATGGACATACTGTTAACACATTGTAGCAAAGTTTGCTTGTGAAATAATTATGGCCTTGCTTTGAAATGGATAGGTTTCCTTTCTTTCTTTCTCACAGCTATACAGAAACAAATTAATGGTTTTAAAATGGGAGAAAATATGAAATCAAGTATCATTGTAAACTGGAAAACAATTTTCTTTAAATTATGGCAGAGAAACTAGTTTACAGGGTCAAACCTCAAGTTCCAGAGCTTTGACCTCTTTCTGCATTATTGACAATATTATTGTTTCTGTGAGAAAGATACACCTGTTTTTTATAGAGTTTACAGATGCTCTTAATAATAAATTTCAGGTCCAAGCACAACCTGTAACTGAATTTTTTGCCTCAAACCCATCCCGGCTGCAAAAGTTGAATTGCATACTTTCATGTGAACATATACCAAGCATATGCACTCTTTCATCCACAATTCACTTGTTTTATAGGCATTAATGCAATGGGCGAAATCTTCATACTTAGGTTCTGCACTGATAGGAATAATAGACTAATAACCCCTCTTAACATTAGTCATTTCTGTGAGCTAATGATCCCTTTCCTTGGAGGAAATCATCTCTTACAAAGTCAGTCATGGTCTCAAACGATTGCAACTTCAGATTGGGCTGTTAAACACTAATGGATTTATCAATTGCTTTTTTTATCTTTCTTTTAATTGCTTCTATAACTTCTCTACCATCCTTTCATATTTCTAACAAGCTGTTGAAGGAAGGTGGTTAATTTTTAAAACAAATCAGTAAACAGTGCAAGAGCAGCATTCTCTGTTTGCAAAAGAGATGCTTCTATCTCCTGTCGAGCTATGCTGCATTAGACAGAGCTTAGTTATGAAATAGTGCAACAGTGTTCAATCCCTTTGGCAGTGGGGTGTTGGTTTGTCTGCTTCAGTAGTCTATGTGCCCTTTCATGCTTTTCTATTTTCATCCCATTGGGACTTCCTGGTGAGAGATGTGCTCAAATACTAGGTATGCTTGCTATATTTGAATGGCTTAGATTTATTGACATCCTTTAAACCAGGAGATATAGACATTGAGCAGTGTGTGTGTGTAGAGGGATCATTTCACGGAAAATTACCCTTCTAGTAATGCAGTGCTGGATGTCTTTAACAGCGGTCATCACAAGTATTCAGGAGTCTAAATGGATCTCCAGAGTCTCAGATTATTAAACAAGTGTCTCCTATCAATTTTGCTGGGATTCTGATGAAAACAAACAAACAAAGAACCCAACCCAACCAACCAAAACAAAAGAATCTATCACACAACAAAAAAAGCTAACAATCATAAAGCTTTTCAGTGATGAAACAGAAAAAAATCTGTGGAAAAACATCCATAGCAGATAATGCATTATTGATAAGAGAAAACCAAAAATAATTCTTGTTTTTTCCTCAACATTAGACAAAATGGAATTCTGAACAACTATAAAGACCAAGAGTTGAATATAAACACTCCAGTATAATAGCTCACACACTTCTGCATGAGATATAAAACTGTTGTTTTGGAGAATTTGCATGCAGAGACAGCGAATCAATTCTGTTACACTAAGACATCACATTTTTTACTATTTTGCGGTACACATTACAGCATACATAACAAAAAAAGAATCTCACTCCCATCTCACAGAATTTCTGAACACAGGTACAAACTAACACATTAATTATAGACTTATAAAATTGATATTAATCTTTTTTTTCTAATACAGTTCCTTTTTTTTATTGCCACAAGTTGCCATAAATTGCTCATTAAACTTCAAGCATTGCAATGCAATGCTTGCTACCATTTATAGGCAAAGCTCTCCAAAGTATAATTAGAGGGAGTATTATGACACAGAACAATGGAGACAATTATTTCTGAAGTTTATTAATGCTAATTAGCATATGGCATCAACGACAGCTGCTGATACTTCATGGCTAAATACTGAGGGACTAATTAGTGTTTGATGTTAATTAGCTTCTTTTGCATGTGCATTGTCCTTAGGTGCATATGCACTGTCACCACTGGGCTATTAAAAATCTGGCCTAAGCCTTCTTGCAGTGACAGGATACAGCATTTAGATTTTGCAGACTGTACAATATAGCTCTCTAATGTGCCCTTAATAGCCACTATACGAGTTTTAACAAGGCAAACTCACAAATTTCCATTGCAGTACATCAGAAAATTTATTTTAAATGTAGCCGAATAGTGTATAAATTGTTTAAAATTGACAGCTTCTAGCACTTTTATTGGTAGAAATAGCAGTCTGAGAGATTAAAGAAAGTCAAAACCAACAAAATAAAGAGGGAAACAGAATTTCACAGGCTTATGCAATGTTATCTTTTTAAAAATCTCTTTAATTCTGATTGTAGATAAACTTATTTTTATTTCCTGGTCTCTGTATAATCATGTCTGTCTTTAAAAAGTTTTTTTTGGAAGTTGGAATGCTATTTACAAAAAAAATCCAAAACAATCACCAGCTAGGAAGGAGGAAATAAGCATATCTTCTTTCTTTCTCAACAGATTATTGTTGCTTTACGCATGAGGTTATCATTTAAGACCATATTTTTTTCCAGGGCATATTAGCATTCCAATGAGAATTTCACATGCCAATCATAAACAACATTTATTTAGTAGTTAATAAAAATTGGCTTTAGTGTAGCCATTTTGCTATATAATTAAAGAATATTCATTTCCTTAAACAGTGGGAAAGGGACATAAAAGATTAGATGAGAGATGAGAAAAACAAGTCAAAAAACCAAAGTTTGCTAGTTAAGTCTTTTGTTTTCATTGAGGTTGCCTTTCACTGTGACAGCAAGGGTTTTGGTTGAAAACAGAAAGAAAGAGATGTGACAAAGGATAGAGATCACCACACAACTTGTTAAAAGAGAAGTCAAAAGAATAAGGAAATAATGCAAACCAAAACAAACAAAGGGTGATAACACAGGAATGAACGGCGAGGAATATGTGAGGGAGATTCTTGGTGACAAGCAGTAGAGAGGTTGAAAATTGTGACGATTGAAACTTATTGTCCTCCTCAATTTGATTGTGAGCTTGGTCTTCTTTCCCACTCAGTTTGTACACTTGGATAAAAAGCTTTTATTTATGAAATCATTTTAACACTTCAGCTACCTCGTCAGCATTTAATTGATGACATTGTAGGCAGAATTTCCTCAGCAGAAACAAGTACCTTGTTTATGCAGGAACAGTTAATATTAATTCATTTAACATAAAGGATTTCTTTCAGACAGCTTATTCTGCCATGATGCTTGAATTTTTGGGCTTAAAAGCCTGATTAAGAAAATATATATTATATGTTGATGATGCCTGTGTTTTGTGTGAAATCCAAAGCCTCTGAGACTTGTTGAATAAACAGGATAAAATAATAAAATTTTAGGAGCCTTCTAATCCATGACTGAAATATCAGTGTTGCTATTTCGGATGAATAACCAGGTCTCTGACAAAAAAAAAAAAATACTGAAATTAAAAATAGGGTTCGATGACATTCTTAGCAAGGATGGACAACTTTATTGATATGATTGAAAAACCAAAATATCAATAATAAAAAAAAAGCAACCTCTTCCAATGAAATTCAATTTGAAAATCTAGCAAAAGTATCACAGGGAGTAAATATAGTGAATGACCAGAACAAAGAGAAGGTGGATTGGAAAGATACAAGATGTGCAGTAGATTGATCTCTGCAGCTAAACAGTACTGATAGAGAGGACTTAGCACTCTTTACCTCTTCATGTATTCTCATACTAATTCCTGCCAGGAAAATTAAACACTGGTAGTATAAGAGAAGTGATCTGTTAGTCCAAAGCCGAAGTGGCATATCTGTTTTCAGCTGTACTCTGGTGTATACAACAACACGTTGCCATAAACAGTAATAATATGCTGAAAGCATTAAAGATATAACATTTAGAGTGGTTTACAGGACAAGTATATCCCCACAGAAAAACTGCAACTAGGCAGACTAATAGCAGACTGCAAATTCCTAACAATATCTATGCAGGGCAAGAGAGCCCTGCATATGAGATAATCACATCATACTTTAAGACTAACCAAAATTTGGACTTACTAATTAAGAAAAGACTAGATTAATACATAAATATCCTCCATGGAGTGGAGAAAGTCTCAATGGACATTGGAACACAGCTGTGATATCCTGTCCCATTTCAAGTCCTTGAGAAAGTGTTCCTAAATTCATTCTCAGCTGGGAAGGCAAATTGCTCCTTAGTTCATTCATCAGCTGGATAAACACATCAGGAATGCATTAATTGATTACAGAAGCAGGAAGGTAGTAATATTTCCTTGTGTGTAATCTAAAGAGAGTCAAAGTAAAAGGTGAATATTTTCTTATGGATGCTGTGATCACAGAATCACAGACTGGTTAATGTTGGAATGGACCACACTGGGTCAAAATCATGCAAAAAAGTTTTATTCAGAAAGTTCGTGAAGAGTTCTCAAGTAGAGAAATTCATATCGCAGTTCTTTATGAAAAATGAAGAAAATAACTCTTATGACCCTCTAAAATATCACAGCATAGGGTCTCCTGAATATAGGTCTTCTGCCTATACTCATTGCTGCATCCTCTGTTGGTGTCAGCTAGACATGCAGGCAGGTTTCCAATTAGTATTTCTCATCATGCCTGTGAGATTGGGCTCTGAGCAAACCCAAGTGATGGTGTTTGTCTTCCCACATCACTGGGTGGGATGGAGCCCTGCTTTGCTGGGAATGGCTGAACACCTCCCTGTGCACAGGAAGTGGTAAAATAATCCCTTGTTTTGCTTTGCTTACGTGTATGGCTTTTGCTTTCCCTATTAAACTGTCTTTATCTAAACCCATGGGTTCTCTCACTTGTATTTTCCCAGTTCTCTGCCCTGTCCCACCATGAGCAGTGAGCTGGTGTCTAGATGGGGCTGAGATGCTACTAGGGGTTTAACCAGGGCATTTATAATCTGGACACTACAGTAAGTAATTGGTGAACAACAGGGACACTAGTTCAAAAACTGATCTACACGGCATTTTTCATCATTTAAATTTAAAAGCTATGCCCATCTCTTCTAGAATTATGCTACATTTATACCTATTTTGTGTGAAAGGTAAAATTACATATAAATCTTGTACAGAATTTGAAAGGAAAATAGTTATGTGCTACCTGATATATAAAGAAAATTAAAAAAATGTATTTTTAGGACTCTGAGTAGTTCTTATTATGGTCTAACACATTTTTCAGGCCACTTTGCCCTAGAAATGAGATGTGAAATTCAGATTACTACTCAGTCTTTAAATCAGTTTCTGCTGACAGAAACTGTCCTACAGCATGAAAACATGGCCTAAAGAAGGGTTGAACTGGTAATGATTTAATTCAGTGGAACCAGCTGTTAAAATCATATTTTATTCCTAAACTCCCCTGGCTGCAGCTAGAATTGATATTTCAGAGAGAGGGGAACCTGAGGGGACCCTGAATGATCACCTTGGGATTAAATCCATTCCTTAGTGTATCTAATTTTTGTTCTTGATTTTATTTTGCCAATAATCTAATAGCCATTCTGGACTTAGAGAGCTTTTTATGACTCTGAAATGTCAAAGTGAGAAAACACTCAACTTTGCTTTGTTTGTTTGAACACTGTCACCTGGGCTCGTGCAATCATTAGACTATTGACATCGACCCTGAACAATAAATGCACAAAATTAGATTTTGTTAATATTTTTCAGGCAAAGAATGCTGAAGCACTAGCAACAGCACTTCTGTGGCGTATACCCTGGTGATATCATCAACCAAGTGGCAGAACTGTAAAGGGGAATACTCTGAGCTTGAGGATTACAGCTACTCTGATTATAAGGGAAAACAGAGGGAAGCTTTCAGTTTTAAGGAAAAAAGAACATTGGTGTTTGTGAACTAGTCCTACAGAGTGTTTTATAGATAGCTTCCCATATATCTTTGTAAGAAATAACTAGATAATGAAAAAACATACATAAACCGAAACCTTTAAGGGTGTTAAAATGCCCAAGAAAATACCATTTTTTTAAAAAAAAGGCTTGGAAAACAAGGTATTCAAAATTAAAATTTAATTTCTAGAATGCATACTTGACACCTCTATATTGTGGCTTTACTTTTAATGGGAAAGAGATTTTTCTTGGTTTCACAGGTCTGGAAAAAGAATACTTTCATTGAAACTTATTCACCAATTTAAAACCTGAGGGCAGAAAAAGAAAATTCTAGTTTTTAGTGTATAAATCTTACTCTTCTGTCTTATTATTTGGTTAAATTCATTGAATCATGTGTGTGAAGAAAACAAGGTGATATCTATATTGTGAATGACAGTAGAAAACAGAAAATGAACTATCAGAGAGGTTTGCTAGCAAATGTTTCATAATCATTAACTTACTTTCCCCAGAATTTACTTAACAACTTCAATGGTATAGCCCTTTCAAAAAATAAACAACAGAAACAACAAAAAACACCTTTCCTGAAAAAAAACAGACCTCCTGCTGTTTTGGGGGAGAAAAGGCTTCAAGGAAAAGCCTATGTACAAGAAGGCAAGTGTTTTTCAGGAAGAAGCTAGCATTTTTTTTTGTTGATATTTCCTAGGTTTTGTTCTGTGCTTGGCCAGGTTTAAATCAAGAGCAAAGAGCTTGAAATATCTCTTGGGTTTTTCCTTCATTCCATATGTCAGTCTTTTCCATCTGAAACTTCTAGTTTTTAAAATACTCAGAAATACTAGCAAATATTTCCAACATAACATGCCCCCTTACTCATTAATCTGAAACAAAATTTGCTGCGTCTTCTTTTGTGTCTTCATCTTATTCCTTTTTCTCTTTTTTTTCCTCTGCTTTTATCTCTACCTGTTGTCATCCTTGCCACTTTTCTCCGTTCTCTTTTATTTTCTCACATTGACTTGGTTGTCCATCTAAAGTGAGAAACAGAGCTAACTAGCTGCAGGTTCTGCTAACTCTAGCACAGCAGTCAGAAGACTGGTGAAAGCCAAAATTGTGTGAATGAAGATGGAAACAAAAAGTTCAGGGAACAATAAGCTAAGGCAAGCACTAAAAGGATGGCAATTTATAAGGAAAGAGGACTGCTTTTTATATTAAGTCTCTAACAGAAAAAAGAGTGTGTTCTTCCATCTGGGAGGGATATCATCAGGGAAGGAAAGGTTTTTAGAGTGTGTCTCGTCTCTCTTCCTGCACATACAACTGCATATAGTTGTAGCTATATTCCTGATTCTCCTTAGGAGAGCATAAAAATACTGAAGACCAATGCCAAAAAAGGCTGTATTGTTACAAATTTTAGCAGCAGCTTTACTGAAACCGTCTGCAACACAAATACAAATTGTAAATGGAGACTGACTGGCTAATATCCAGTGTAATCTCAACATCAACAACTAAAAAAACCCCAACCACTCAATTTCAGTTTTTTTTTTTCTTTATGCAGTTTCCAGTCACATTGAAGACAACTTTAAGTAGGAACTGGAAAATGTATTGGGTAAATTTTAACTATTAAGTCATTAGTGATCCTTTGTGAACCTGATACCAGTACTACTGGAATGGAAAGGAGTATCTATAATAGAATATTTAATAGATTATATGCTAGAATAATTTGTAGAGCACAGTACATCCCTTGAAATCCAACTCATGCTCATCCCAAAAGGCTATTGAACAAATGTTCCTAAATTAGCGTGAATTAATAAGAGAGTCCACACTGGTAACATAGGCAGTGGAGCCAACCCATTTGTGATTCACAGTATGGAAATTCAAGTATATAGAAAATAACTTGGATATTGCCTGAAGAATATTGTATTCCCTATATAGATGTCATGTTTTGAACACAGATGTATTTCTCATTTGCAAATATAGAAGTTGCAATTAACTGTAGTGAAGCTGGTCTTGTAGGGGATGCTTAGTTCATCTGTAATGTTAGTTACATAATTTTGGTTTTTTATTAACATAATGGGGTCTAGAGGGGGATGAGAAACATTTTCTACTCTCAAATTCATCTTTATTTAATAATATGGAAAGTGAAGACTTTATCTGATTATCTTTCTTTTTCCCCTCACAAAAGTATTGGTAAATTGGCATTGTTCTGTCCCAAAAGTCAGGGAAGGAAATATATTTTGTCACTCAAGCATTGAAAGAACCCATTTTTAAACATTGCATTTCATAATATTTCAAAATTCTTCATTATAATCACTTATTTTTCTTGTAAATTTACTCAGATTGCGCCCTAGAGCTGTAAGTAATGAGTTTCAAATAAACTATATCAACAAAAATTGTAATTACAGAAATACCTAAATTTGCCAAAAGTGGTAAGTGGTAAAAAAGCCTGTAATTGAGCTTGAAAGATGGGTTTATTTGCATCAGTACAAAAGAGAAATGTTTTTTTAGCTACAAGGATCAGCTGAATCATCAACCACATAAAACACCCATGGAATGCATCACTATCATTCAGCTCTTTAAGGTTTCTATTTCTCAGGCAGATAGTAGCCCTAATTTTTCTGCATATTAAAGGCTGCTTGTAATTTTATCTTCTACCCTTCCTTATTAAAATTATTGTTTGGTTTTTCTTTTTGTTGCTTGTGGTTGTTTATTTTTTTCTGTTGTGTGTTACTTTTACCTTACCTTGAAATAAACAGTGAGAAAATAATAAGGAAGGGCGCATGCATTCACTGGGCATGCATTCAGCACAGAAACTTCTTTGTGCAAAAGTCAATTATTGTACAGCAAGAGTACAAAACTGTGAAGAGGAGGCTAATTGGCTACAATTTAGAAGTGCAAATGAAAAATAAGCAAAGCAGTTCTTTGGGGAGAACATGAAATATTTATTAATTATCTCAGCATACACATTCCCTTCTCATTCCTCTTTTCATTAGCTCCATACTGCATCCATCTGGGTTCTTCCTGAAGGGTGTCCTGCTGTCACGCTCAGGACCAGTATCTGTGAGCTCACATTCTGAGGCAAGCTTACTGAATAGTGTCTTCTCCTTTCCAATTAATAACTGACAGAATCAAAGATAAATTATTGTATTTCATTGTCCAGAATTTCTTAGTAACAAAACAAAACCAAAAAAAAAAAAAACCAAACAAAAAAAACCCCAAACCAAACCAAACCAAAAAAAAAAACAAAAAAAAACCCACACCAGAGCTGAAGTGTTTTCTTCTACCATGAAGGAAATGGACTTAAGACACTTTTGGTCAATAGGAAATCGATGAGTCTTGAACACTCTGTGTTCCAGTTTTAAGGTAATAGTTTGAAGAGTACCAACCGTCCTGATAAAAATGCAGCATGGACTTGTGATTGTTTCCTAAACTGCTTTCCTTAATCTCAACTTCTTGAAATGAGAGAATTTAAAATTGTGATCATAGATATACTCAGAACTTTGTATAAGTCAATTCAACATTAAGACAACAGTCATATTATTTCAAACTTAGGAATTTCATATTTGAAAGAAGGAAAAGAGAAAATGCAGGATAAAAATAATAATGAAAATTTTACACTTTTGGAACATTTAATGGACAACAATATTAATACTTTATTTTGTAACAGCCTCTAGAATACCTCAAAGAAAAAATAAGCAGAGATATTAGTACAGAGATAGATGAGTGTAATATTTATAATACTTTTTGACAGAGAAATAGGATAAAGACAGCAATAATCTAACAAATAACCTAGGGATATACCTTAATTTCAAACTACGGAGCCATTCATCTGTCTTTTGAAAACGAAAATTATTTTGCCATGATGATAACAAACACAAAGCCAGGACTTTAGAGAATAAATTCAAAAAATTCATTATAAATGCCATTTAGTTTGCCAAAGCATTGAGAAGCTAACCCTAACCCCTCCACGGAAAAAGGGAAAGTTTTATTTGTTTATAATCCAAAACCAGGTTGGTAATTATCACCTGACCAGCATACCAGCTGATCAATTACTCCTGTGTGCTTCATAATCTTCTCACTGCTTAGGCCCATTAAAATTATTGGATTTTTATGGATGAGAGGATTCTACTTCTAAGAAGTCTACTTATGTCAATATGTATGTAGTAAATTATGAACCTTCTGACGGTTGTATAGTTTTGTTTCCGGTGATTAAATTTCTCTATCTTAATTTCCTCTTTATGTAAATTATCAGAATATTATCATGGGGTAATGTTTTCCATATGTGAATTACTGATTAATTAACGTTTAACCACCTTAATATCCTTGGAAGTGTACATGACTGTTTAGAGTATTTATTATTAAGTAGCTTAATAGTTTATTTCTGAATCTCCAAAAATACAGAAATGCAACTTACTTTGTAATGGCTTTCCTCTACCTCAGGAAAAAGCAGTTCAGAAATGTAAACTAGAAGCAAAACTTGCCAAACAAGGCACTTAGCTTTATTTTTATGAAAAAATCAATAAAATTTAATGTCTCCACAACAGCAGTAGTAGAACTGTATTTGTGTGTTAAGACTGCTTATTGAAATCTTCCACAAAAACCATCCAGGAAGAAAATTATTTTAATCTAAATGATGCTCTTTTTAAAGTGACTAAATATTTTTGCAATATGTAGTATAGCAATGTGGGAGAAAAAACGTGTAGTAATAGTTTAAAGCATGCAAACAGCATGACTTTTACAGGCATTTGGATTCAAACTAGGAATTCCAAATGCTCAACATTACTAAGGGATTAATATAAAACTAGAAAGGTTAATATAAACCTAGCAGAATTTACACTTCTTATAAATAACTTGGTGCTTAAAAAAGGCATAACTGATTCGGCAGTACAACAGTCCCCTCTGTTTGATTATGATAAAGAATGGTCACCCAGATGCAGAATTTAATCCAGATGTCAGGCCTAGGCTGGAAGAACAGGAATGTCAGTGCATGGAGATGCTGGCCTCAGTGTGGCACTCGGCAGACTGAGGCACTCACCTGTGCTTCCTCCCAGCCCAGCCACTGCCATCCCCTTCCCTCCCATCTCACCAACCAGGTGTGCACTCAGGGGCACCTAAGGCAAGTGCTGAGGAAAGTGGCAATACTTCAAAGTGTGGTCAGGTGTAGTTGCCTTTTTTGAATGTGTCTTTTCCTTTCTGTTATTTGCTCTATCCTCTGTAAGCTGAGTGAGACCCGCTCTTCTTGTGCATTTAGACCACTGAATACACTTGGTCCCCAAATAAAATAAATCAGAATGCACACTTTTGTGCTAATTTATAAGTAAACAGATTTTCTGAGATAATTGGTGTGTAACACAAAAGCATGGTCTAACTATAGATGTCTTTTTTGACATGCCCTGTAGTCTGAGGAGAAACTGCATGCAACTGAAGTGAGTGAGACATCACTGCCTGGGTAGCACAGTGGAGGAAAGTAAAACAGAGATTGATCATGCCTCAGACAGTTCATGAGGATCTAGTTTTGAAATTTTAACTCTGTGTAACTGATGTTGTGCAAAAATCTGCAGCATTCCCTAGGGAAGGCATTATTTCCATATTCACTTGTAAATGTTTCCCTTCATGTGCAGCTGTTTACAATTCTATGTATGCCATTTGTCTGGGTGTGGGGCAGCTAAATTGCTATCAAGGGATTTTTAGTTGAGCTTCCAGTTCAGTCCCTCACAAATAGCATACTTTAATTAAAAAATTATAGCATAGACTTGATGCTCTGGTCCTGATATTTGATAGATTTCACAGCATAATATAATTACAGGAAAAGATATTACCTTCAAAGACTAGGAATAATTTTGTCTAAAGGTTTTTTATAGGAAGAGTGCTGTTTTAATTTCAGGCATTTTGTGGTGCAGATAGAAAATTGACAAAAGTATTCAAATTCAAATAATAGACATTATTTGCCTTCAGGCATTGTGAAGTTACTTTCCTTCCACCCCTCCTCCACTTGTTAAAGTTGGCATCAACTCTTGCAATCATTACTTATTTTTATAATTTTTTCCCCTTAATCTAATGCATTGCATGTCCCCAGAAATAATCACTTTCTGTGGTCTGTTGTATTTAGGAACTGCTTCTTCCTGAATAGTGTTTGAAAAATAAAGACAGTTTCTTCTTACCAGATACTCCCCCCCATGGCCTGCTTGATGCTGCTCTTTCTGGTTTTATTTAGAGATAATTTTGACCTCACTTTTGACCTCATTTTTGAGTATCTCATTTATTTATTCATTTATATACCATAATATTTTACCTTGTCCTTTTCATTTTTTTACTTCCTTTGGCAGATGAAGATTTTTTTCCCAAAGTCAGAATAAGCTACCATGCATGTTACAGCTACTTGTTTGTACTGTCTTTGTTGAAATCATGGGGAAGCAAAATCAGGTTTTTTGTTTGTTTGGTTGGTTGGTTTGTTGCTATGATTTATTGTGAAGAGGAAAACAAACTAGTATCTTAGTGCACTAGTTGTACAGAATTTCGTTTGCAAAGCACCCTTTCAAATTTCCCTATGAGTAAACAATTCAAATTGTTTTCTTCCTTTTGTATTTGTTTATGGGATTTTTTGGTTTTTATCTGTTTGAGAGGTTTGTACATTCAGGGTAACATTAACATCAGTGAATCTGTAGCTGTCATATTATTAAAAGAAATTCTCTGTGTATTTCTCATTTGCTGAATATTGCTCTGAAACATTATAGGAATGAATACATAGATGCATAATTTACAGCCATGGTGTTGTCTATTGATTCGTTAAAGATAACTTGTCTGAAAACCAAAAATTACTCATGGTCCTGTACTCCACTTTTTCTATTTTTTCTCTTATAGCACTTACTAAAGTAAAAATTACCAAACAACCCCTTCACTCTTGAAACCCATTCTTTCTGTATTTGTTAAAATATGGAAAAACATAACTATTTTTAGTCAGAATTGAACACCAGAGTCTGATGCAGGAATCCCCATAATGCTTTCTTCTGAATCCACTATTCCTAAACAATGAGGAATGATCATCTTTTCAGACACGTATAATTTGTATTTTGCCTTCTACTTTAAATATTAGAAGACTTATTATCTCTTTTTCTACTGGGTTTGATTTCTAATGGCATAGAGCAATGGGGGTTTATTTTCATTCTAATGTTGACTGTTTTTTTCTGGATAGTTACAGAAGAGACCAAATGCCACTGCTATCTTTTCCTTACCTAAACATTTTAAAGTACTGTCCCTTGATGTAATCCACTTTCTAAGAAGGATCCAGATTACTTACTCTCTTGTGCTTTTGAAAATTATTTCCATCCCTAGGCAAAAAATGTGCTACCAAACTTCTTCAGATATTTTTAATTTTAAAAATCTAGATATCTCTACAGTGAATCCACAATAAAATATTTTGTATTTTCTACCCAGTTTTGTGGATTTGATCTTTGCTTTAATATCAGTGTTTGGTGCCTTGGGATGCTTTCATTCTTGCTTCTAATTAATTTAGCCCGTTTTCACTGGCCAAATTTCAAGCTACCTCACTAGCTTTAAATTCCTTTGGCTCTTTAATTCCAATTCTTCATTTGAGACTAGTCCAGGAGTGGTTTATTTCTGCATGTGTATGAAAATATTGCATTCAGTTTTTTTACCCTGGAGTGCTTTTGACTGCAACTAATATAACTTGTTCTAGGCCTTTAAGAGCACAATTGCATTCACATATTAAGGACATACACACCCATTTTCACTGCTGGCAATTGAGAGGACAAAACTGCATGTGCAGTTCAAGGATAGCAAAAGGACACCTTATAAAAAAGTCCCAAAAAATGTCCATATTGTGTCTGTAGAAACTTCATTCTGATCTGACTTTCGTCATTACAGACACATCTAAAGCAGTGTCTAATCTAGGTTAGACAGTAAGAAAGACTATCTAGAAGCTTAGTGTAAAATCTGAGCTGTTTGAAGGCACTTGGGAGAGTCTTCTGTCAGACTGTGTGTGTATGCCTGATTAAATCTTTGCTGCAAAGCCTGAGCAAAAGCAGCAATATTGCTACCCTTCCCTTTAACCCCCTGGGAAGGAGCACTTGGTGTGGAAGGAGAAAGATCAAAACATTCAGCAGAGGCATTATAAGACTGGGGGTGGGACCTGAGAAGGAAAGATAAAAGTTAGAACTGAAAGGTGATGAAAGCATTGAGTATTAAACTACAGGCAAAGACCTTTGTAAGCACATGTGACTCCCCTTGCAAAATTTCCTCCCTTTCCCTTTCACACAGGAAGATGTAAAGAAAGATGATACTGAACAGATGAGAGAAGTGGCCTCAGCAGCCTTTTCTTGTGAATGCTGTTATTGCAGATTGGAGGAGAGGCAAACAGCAGTGATTTTGTTACCTTTCTTCTTCTCAAACATATTCAGTACTTGTGCTCTATTGTACATTTCATGTAACTTGAAAACAAACATATGTTTATAACTGAAGAATAACTATGGCACCACAACTGTGTGGCAATACATGTAGCTGTGCTGGGAATTGTTCTCAATATTGCATTTATTAATTGATCACTCAAAAATATCCAGTTTCCATAATTCCTAAGCCCTATTCTTCAAGAAAACTCCTCCAAAAATGACAGTGTGATCCTATTCCTCATAATAATAATTTCAATACATTAACTGAATTGTCAGTTCGTTTCAGACCACTCCTTCCCACAGGACTCTCGGCAGTGCAGACACATAGAGCTCGTGAGAGAACCACATAAAATTAATGTAAGAGGGATTCCAGATCAGCCAGCATCCCTTCAATGGCAGTATTCCCAAAAGGGACAGAGTGAGTCCCCACTGGTGGGTTTTGTGGGGTTTTTTTGGGTTTTGTGGTGGGTGAAGTTTTTGCTGTTGTTGTTGGGGTTTTTGGAGATTTTTTTGTGTTCATTTTTAATACATTAAATGTGGACAGTGATGTATACTTGTGAACACTACCCCTTGGTGATGTAACAAAACTGAAAAGAGTATGAATTACTTTCTATATTGGTAAGATATTTCTTTTTCTACAAAGAGAAACGCATATTATCAGTGAATGACAATATAATTTGTTCAGTTCTGCTATGGTCAAGCTGCAAACATCAATGCAACAATTTCCACTTTCATAAAAGAGTCAGTAACTTGTGCTTAAATGCTTATATGGTGCCAAAACCATTATTATTGATGTAGAGATAAGAATAAGCCTTCCTTGAGTCCTTTAGCCATCTATTCTTCCGTATTTAGTGTGTTTATCTGTTCTGCCTTTTCTTAGAGGTACTGTAGGATAATTTATTTTTCTATAAAGAAAACAGAGTCAAGTGGGGAGGGAGAAGCAACGGATGCATCTAAAACGCAAAGCACAATTATCCAAACAGTGAGAATAGAATCTGCACTATTGAAAGGACATTGTGCTTCAAATGACTTAATTACCAGGATAATGAAAACCCATGCCTTACGAACGGGAGAATGATTTTTTACTAAGCAACTGTTTTATCTATGTCTTATTTTAATAAATGATTTGGTTTTGTATCTCATGCTATAAGATGATTTTGTACAGTTGATTTTAAAACTATAAATGTAACTACTGTGCATTTTATTAGTGTCATGTTTATAGTTACAACTTGGATGAGACAAGTGTCTATCTAATCAGAGAGGCTAAATTCTAGGCAGCTGGGTGGAAGAGTGAGCTTTGACATTTAGTATTTTGTAACCTGTTAATTAAAAGGGAATGACAAAAGTAAGAGAAGATATTCACATTAAATGTTATCTTTGAGGTTACGGAAGGAAATAAGATGAACAAAGACAGAAGCTTACTGTCATTTTTGGAAGACATAATCAGCTAACTGTGGTTCCAAGTCTATCAACACTAAGAAGAGTAATTGATTCATTGCTGTTGATTTTTAGGGGGTTCAGATTTGGCATGTTTTTTGTTGTAGGGTTTTGTTTTGCTTTGCTTTTTAATGGCATAAGCTTTTCGGACAGCATTTGACATGATGTTTTTGTTGAAGAGAAGAACTGGTTATATCAGATAGCTTTTACCATAACACCACTTTTAAACCATATAAGACTGTGTTTTGGGCAAAAATCCTCTTGCAGTATAAAATGTTTGTATCATCCATGTTCAGTTGGGAAATTTACCTAATTCACATGCTTGTACTCCATCCTGGGAAAGATTACACTGTGAAATATGCTGCATCACTAAATTAACATCTGGTCTTAAATAGTTTGCTTTGAGCTGAAATAGCTCTTGTGGTCTATAAAAGATGTCAAATACATGTTAAAAAAGAAGACTGCTCTGGCCATGATAAAAACGTGCAAAACTTTTATCTTTCCTTAAAAAAGGTCCCTTAAATTGCCTTGAACATACTGGCTGTATAAGACTTACATCCTTAGTTCCTTAAAGAAAAAAAAAGAGAACTCAGGCATGCTACTACATCAGAATCTTTTCATAATTGCTAAGCTCTCACAGAGACAGGAAGGCAAGCACAGTAGGAGAATGTTGAGCTACTCCCTTAATATGGAAGCAGTTCTAGCCCTGCAGCTTCTGGTTGGTGTTCTTTTGCTCTTCATAAAGGACATTTCCTTTTTTAAGCTTCCTTGTCAGCCATCCTGATTGTCCCTGCAAGAACCACTTTAAATTGACTAGGCCATCCAAAGCAGTTTCTGAGACAAAATTGAAAAGCTTGATAGAAGATTGCTTTAACTTATATGGTACATGTAAGTTGTTTTATACTAAGAAACTTGTCAATACATTTTTCTCATGACACTATACAGCATTTCTTTTTCTAGGAATCAGTGTATTTTTTTATATCTTAAGCATGTACTTATGGTTGGCATCAAAGCATCATGTTTTAAGAAAATGCCACTATCTGATTTTGGAAAACTGCTTCAATACTAAACCACTGAAAGCCACTATTAACACTACTTTTATTTCTTGTTCACAGCAGGAAAGAAAATAAATCTAATAATCTTGATAATGACACTTTGGAAAGAGCAAATATCCACCTCAAGAGAGGTGAAAATCAAAATTTATGAAAGATAGAAAACTCATGAACATGCTACAACAATTTTAGATCTTGCCAATAAACAGCAATGACTATACATTTAACTCTGGAACATTCTGGAGAAATTCTAGATTACAGAGGAAACTGTTCTCCAAACAGAATTTTGCACTTAGTGAAATATGGAGGAAAAGTCCCTTCATAGGTTTGACACTAATTTGATTATGGTCAAGTTTTTTAGACTTGATTGCATAAAAACATTATTTTCTTATATTTTGATATTTGACATATATGTTTGTAAAGAAGTAGAATGTGGAAAAAACAGCATGGGCAAGCAAAATATCACATAAAATATATAATACTGGAAATATTTGTCGGAAAAAAGAGAAAAAACAGTTTTCAAAAGTCTTATAATCTGAGCTGAAAAACTTACACATCTCATGTGGTGAAAAAGAGAAAGCAAAAAGACAGGAGACAACACTACAAAATTAATTTTCTGTATTGATTTCCTAGGGTTAAATATACGGAAGAGAGATTTAAATTAGGGACAGGAGGAAATGTTTATTTAACTAGTTGGTTGTTGCACAGAAACTATATTGTTCTCTTTATAGAAGCTCCCTCTTGTCAACATTGGCTTTTTCACCCATTCCAGATTATCTATCTTGAAAGTTATATTAACAATACCAAAATTATTGTGGCTGACCCTTGCTTATATTTCCCACTTTGTTGAACAGTCTCACATCCACCTCCATACATTTCAAGTGGAAAAGAGTCCTTTCCATATAGATGTTTACCTCATGTTCTCTGATCCCCTAAGACAGATTTAACTATTTGTGAGGGAAATGTTAGTGCTTAAACTGTGGTTTGAGATTTCTTTCCATGCAAAGCTATTTGATTCTCTAGGAGTCTAGATAATGAAAAAAATAAACAAAAAACTTTTAAATGTTTCCTGTAACATATTATGAAGATCTACGTTAAAGTCTGGGAATTAAATACTAACTAATTCTAGGCTTTAATTCATTCTTGTCTTTGCAACACCCTGTGCTGTTTGGACAACTAGCCATCACTCCTAACAGCAATGACATCCCATTCCCTTTTAACCAGTAAAGGAATGTATTAATTGTCTTCAGTTGTCCCATGCACTCAGTTACAGAGTTACAGAACTCCATAACCTATACTCTACAGTCTCACCTGAAATTCAGTTCTGAGAAGAACTTCAGCAGAGTGTTCATCCCCAAATCACAGGAAACTGTGGTTTTTATTGTCATGGGTTGCTCAGCCATTTAAATGTAATAATGTTTCTTCTTTCTCAGTGGATAGCTGTAACATTTTACAGAAGAAAGATTTCCCATTAAAATTAGCAAAAAATAGTTAATAGAATTTGATCAAGACTAATTTTTATTTTGAAAAATTTTTGATGCAGGTTTCAGAAAAATTTCCAGAAAGAACCACAAGTACTCATGAAAATATCAATAAACAAAAAACTGTTAAGTTCTTGAATCTAGGAACTCTTTTTGTAACTAATTCTATAACATGTAAAACACTTGCTCCTTTTTCTAGCAAAATAAATCAGCTTAAATTAAGGCTCTTTTTACTGTTGAAAATATGACCAAAACTAGTAGAATGAAATAAAAAAAAATATCTCTAATTTTAGAGACTTAATGCATTTTACTTTATTTAATGCTGCTAAGAAAAACCAACTATTCAAAACTATCCTATCAGATTTTCTGTCTAATGCATATTGAGCACATAATTGCCTAGTAATCTCTGATTGAAAGTTTATTATATAAGACTCTGAGTTGTTTTTCATTTCTTAGGTCAAAACTGTAGAGCTAAAACCCATAGAAATCTGCCTTTGACTCACAAAGAACACTGACACATTATGTCAGACTTTGAGAGGAAGATAAATATGGAACCTCATGATGTCATCGTCACTGATTCACTTTTCAAAGTACAGCAGTGCTATACTCACAGTACATGTCAAAAGAACAAGAGGATGCCTATCATTTTGCAGGTAGTCTAAGAACTGCAAAAGATTCCTTCTGTTGTCAAACACATAGTATTGTCTTCCAAAAGAAAGTTTAGCACATATTAAGTGACTTCTTCTTCTTCTTCTTCTTCTTCTTCTTCTTCTTCTTCTTCTTCTTCTACTTCTTCTTCTTCTTCTTCTTCTTCTTCTTCTTCTTTTTCTTGTCCTCTTTTTTTTTCTTCTTCTGGAAAAGATAAATCCAAATCCAAAAGCACGTGTTATCAAATTAGTATATTGGTCTTTTTTATCCCACTGGTCTTCTTTTTCCCATGTGTATTATATGTTAGGTGTTTTTGACATGCTTCTGCATAAAAACAAACCATTAGTTTTTCAAATTCTAATGATTTGAATAATTTTTTTTGCTTGGTGACGGCCTGTATATTGTGCTTTGAAATTATATTTTGTTGTACTCTATAAACAAGGATTTATGTTAGAATTTGATGTCCATCATTACCTTACTTCATCAGCTTAGAATCAATAAAGAAATATTTCTTCTTGGTATTTGAAGAAACTCCATGGAAGATATGAAAAAGATGACATATATAAAAAGGAATGTATCTAAATATTTTGGTAATCAACTTATTACATCTACTGTCAGAGTGAGGATTTCTGTGTATTTCCTAAACTGTGTAACAGGCATTATCAGAGATATTGCTTCCAGTTTCCAATATTTGCTGTACAGAAGTACCTCAGACACAGCTGTTTCCAACTGCGCTTTCTTGGACAGTGGCAGACAGAGATGGCAGCTGGGCAAGCACCTGCTTATTTTAGCTTTTCAGTTAAAGAGGCAAATCTGTACCATTTTTGAAACATATTGGTTTAAGTCCAAAGTTTTGGTCAGTAAGAAGCCCTGAAATTAAATAAAGATACACCTTATTGCCGTAACTACCTTCTGCAAGGTTTTGAATTTTTTTCTTCCTCCCATGCTGCCCATTGCTTTAGTTTCTATGACAGTCTATTTTAAGTCTATTATGACCTATTGTACTATATAGTCCCTAGTATTTTTACTAGCCATCCTTGCAAACTGCTAATTATTCTTAGAAAATATCCTTACATTTTAAATTTTACTTTGTTTGAAGCCTTTGTCCGAAGTGTTAGGAAGAAGCAGTTCAGTTCCTTGAAGTCAACACCTTTTGAAGTGATTTTTGTTTTTATTTGAGTTCATTTTTTGTGGCTTTTTTTTTTTTTAATAGGAGTGGTGTAACATTAAAAACTATGTTAAGTGTCTGAATATTTTACCTGGACAATTTAACATTTTTGTTAAAAAATTAAAGTCTTCATTGTAATTTCTCTCAGGAAGTAAGTTGATGTTAAATTTAGAAGCACTTAATTAAATTGCACCATGAGTTGTGAAATGCTTCCTTGAATCTGTATTGCTCAGCTCAGGGCCAACCAATGATTTTGATGTACATTTGCATAAACTTTTTTTAAAGTTATACTAAGAAATGCATTTTTCTTAGTTCTGTAAACTTACCTTGAGGAGCATATAATGACTGGTATGTGAGCTCTTCACCTACTGTTGAAAAGATAAAATGGATTTTTTTTGTATGCAAGCTAGTTCTATGCATTTTCTTCACTGAATATGTGAAATACAAAACATTGGATAAAACATCTCTACACCTATACATGCACCTGCTTTATGTGTACGCACAAGCAAGTTCAATTTCTAGAATCTACAGAGGTCAAGACATGGCCAACTACATGACTCCATGTCAAAAGGCAGAGATGACTTAAGATCTTCCTTTAGTATTCTAAATTTTTCTATAGGTTTGCCATGAATTTGGTTGTGGTTCTGGGCATAGTCTGTTTCTTTTTCCTTGAAAAAGGATACAAACATTTCAACCAGATATTTTCTGTATACTATCGCAGTAGGTTTTGCTAAAAAATTACTTTAATAATAGTATCTGGCCTGGACAACCACATAAATAATTTTGCAGCGTGTCTAGAAATATTAAAAATGCTTTTATCAAGTATAATTCAAATGTTAGTACTAAGTAGCTCACTATGTAGTTAGTACTAGTAGCTCGCTATGAAATGACCTGGTGAGGCTGAAAAACCTAGACTAAGAATGTATGCAAGGGTGCTGGTTTTAGGTGGAATAATTTTCGTCAGAGTGGGTGGTATGGGGCTGTGTTTCAGATTTGTGCAGAACTCAGGGTTGATAATACAGAGATGCTTTTGTTATTGCTAAGCAGGGATTGTACAGAATCAGGGCCTTTTCTGCTTTTTGTATTGCCATGGTGGGAAGGACCCTGGGTGTGCATCAGAAGACGGGATGGGACACCACTGGGACAGGCGACCAAAACTGACCAGGTGACCCAATTCCAGACCATATGGAATCATTCTCAGTATATAAAGTGGGGAAAAGAAGGAGAAAGGGTGGATGTTTGGAGTTATGGAATTTGTCTTCCCAACTCACAGCTGCACATGATGGGATCCTGCTCTTCTGGAGATGGCTGAACATTTGCCCACCCATGGGAAGCAGCAAATCACATCCTTGTTTCTTTTGCTTGCAGGCACAGCTTTTGCTTTCCTTATGAAGCCGTCTTTATCTCAAACCACAAGTTCTCCAGCTTTTACCCTTTGATTCTCCCCCACATAATGCTGGTTGGGTGAGTGAGCAAGCAACTGTGTTGGGCTTGGTTGACAGCTGAGGTTAAACCACAGCAGCAAGATATTTTAGAAAGAGGAACTTTGATTATTCTATTGAAAGGGCTTTACACTGAAAATATTCAAACTGAATAAATCACTCTTAGCAACAGCTGAATGTAGAAAAGGGGGAGAAAAAAAAGGACAGTATAAACAGATGATAATGCAATATAAACTGCTTGCAAACAGCTTGGAAAAACTCAGTCTGAATCTGCTCTGTTGATGGTCACAGACCACACATCTGTAGAAGGAAAGAAATAAATTGTCAAACAATAAACAGTACTACAAGAATGAAGTACTGATGATGCATGTGAGAGATTTTTTGCTTTGGTAGGATTACTGTTTTATATGGAATTCATCACAGAGAGAAACAAATCCCAGTAGATTTAATTTAGCAGGAAGAAACTTGTCTCAATAGGTGAGGCAAAGTAATCCAAGGAATTATATCTTGAAGCATGGGCTCGTACAACATATATGCACAAAAGAGGAAACAAAACCGCAAACCACTCCTCAAACCAGGTTTTCTGTGCTGTTGCTTTCTTCTGAATATTTTTTAATTGTGCCTTTTCTTCCCATGAAGATATTAATGTGAAATAAATAATTGTATAACATCTTTCATACTTATTAATTAGATAGATACTGCACACCTACACTTTCTTCTAATTTGATCACATAAGCTGTTAGCTTTGTCTTCAAGCAAAGCTATTTTAAAACATTTCTAGTCCAGACATCTTCTCATTTAGATCAATTTATTTGTCAGTTAATATGTGGCAAATGTGTAGTCATCTTCCAGTTATCCATGGACAGTTTTACTTGAACTGTTTCAAAATCCTATTTAAAATGTAGTTTATCTTTAATTTATCATTTATGAATGAATTCATAGCATTCAAAAAAAAAAAAAAGAAAGTATATTACATTTTCCCTATATCTTAGCTCTTAGAATTGTTTCTTAATTAAGAGCACTGGGTATGAATTATATATCTAGTATCTTAATAAAATTAGTTTCCAGTTTATTGTGAGATTTTTTTTATTTATGAGAACGCTCAAGAAAACCTTATATAACGCATAATGAATGATATAAACTGCAAGAAGAGAAAGAAGGTCAAAGAGGGGCCAAAGAGAAAGAAGGTCCTTATTGGATATAGAAAACACTCTATAAGGTTGTCTTCTGGAAAATTTATATACTCTGCTGTTTACCAGTGGACAGTAAGAGATTCATATGTTTCTTTCCTCAATATGGAACAATTTATCACTTTCTCTTACCAATGAAATGGCTGACTCACACTGGTTTAAGATAAGAGAAAGATAATTCTCCTGGAAAAAGAAAAGTCCTTTAAAAAGATTCAGGAAATTTGACATCTTCTCATCTCTGCAACATTCTGTTAGTTTTCAATTTAGTTTTTCAGCACTAACACCTCTGACAAAATTGAGGTTTCATTTAAAGAGAGAGAGAGTAATTCTGCAGTGATATTTAAAAATAATTGCATTTAGTGGTGATAACAGGTTGATAAAAGAGCTACTATATTTATAGGGCAGTTTGCAAATGTTGATTCTTGAATGCTGATCTCCACAGCCAGGAAATCTACCTTAGTTTTGAAACAGGTCTGTGCATGTTCACAACATCACTGATGTGTCATCAAACAAAGTGATCCTGAAAAGCAAACAAAAGCTCCTCACTCAACTCTGTGTGAATAGGGCTACCAAATATCCAGTTATCTGCCTTGATATGTGCCTTTTTCTGTCCAGACCTCCTCTTGGGATGTACAGTATACTACACACATACAGATCTGTGTATAGATATACATTCAAAGTTTTATACTTTTCAAATACACTAGCCGTATTACCCACAATTGGGCACTGACTGGATTCAAAGTCTGTGGTCTTGTATGCTTATTTCTGTCCTGTCAGCTAAGAGGAAAAGATAAAAAGTCAGTAAATCAAGCAGTATGTCAATAGCTACTCATCAACTCACATTATAAGAATTCACATTTGAAGCATGAGGCAGGTAAGAATATTGACAGAAGCTTTTTTGTCCAAGTCTCTTTTAGTATGTAAGCCCTTCTCGTCCTGTCCAGAATCTGAAAGTTCAGGATTTCACATCTTGATTAAAACATGTAAGAGAGAGATAGACATTATTCAGACTAAAATAAAAGGTTGAAGTATTAGTGAATGTAGAGTGGCAGATGTTTGTATAATGCTTGTCCTTCTGGCTAATATTTGCACATCAGGAAGAAGAATATTCTTTCTGGTGGCTTTTGTAAAAATAGGTGAGGAGTCAGGCAAATTTTCAGCATTCCTTCATAAGCAAAGAAATATTCTCACATTGAGCTAAACAGAGGAGAGGATATGAAGGTAATTACTTATCAGCAGGTGACCACTAAAACATTTAGGCTCTTCTTTGCCATATAATACATTGCAATGTCCTGCAGAGCAGAAAAAAGTCATTCACATTTTCAGTGAAAGGCTTAGCAACCTTCAGCTGAAGCAAACTGCACAGATTTGCTAACTCTTCCAGTTTCAAATTGAAAGGTCAAACAAGTAATGAAACTAATAAACAAGAAAAGCTTACCTACTGAATATTAAAAAGGGCCTTGCTACTCATTCAAGTTCCCTTCCAAAATAATCTTCGTGCACTAAGACTTTTCTTTTTTAACAGATTCTAACCTATAAGAGTGCTTTTTTTGTCTGTGTTCCCAAATCTCAGTTGCTTGGAGATCTTGAGATCCATGTGGGAAATTCAAATCTGGCTCTACAAAGTAATTTTTAAATTTGAGGTCATGGACTAGGAAAAAAAAAAAAGACCAAAAACTCTTGTCACTTACTAGTTGGTCAGGACTTAGGACACAGAAGTTACTGGTCATGGGAGAACAGGTGTGAAGGGCTGTCAGGAGTTCTCTAGTTTAACATGTTGCTCAAAGTAGGATCAGCTAAGACTTTAGTGTTTAGAGTACAACTTAGCAGATCTTGGAAAGCTCCAAAGACACAGACCACACAGATTCTCTGGGCCACTTTATCCATTGTTGTGGAACAGGTTCCTGTGGGGAAAAAATTTCTCCTTATATCCACATGAAACCTTTCTTTGTTCAATTTATGCCAATTGTCCTTCATCCACCCCCATTTATTTTTCATACATCTTGTATGAAAGCTCCATCTCCTCCATAATCTCCTTGTAGGCACCCACAGATGGCAGGTATGTGCCTACAAAGCTGTCCTTGTTCCAGGCTGAATTTTCAATCTTTCTTAACCGGGCAAGTTCTCCGGTCTCCATTGTCTTTCTGTCATTGTGCTAAACCCTGGTTTGTGAATGTGTTTCTTGTTTTGGGGTGCCCCAAACTGAGCAGACTTTTGCAGACTTGGTCTAACAAGTGCTAAATAGAGGGTGATAATCGCTCACAATCTGGCGGCCATGCTCCTGTTCATGCAGCATGCAATGTTGTTGGCTGCATTTACTGTCAGGTTATACATCTGGCTCAGGCTCCATTTGCTATCTACTTGGCCTCAAAATCTTTCCCAAAGAGCTGATCCCAGCATGTCCGTCCCCAGACTGTGTTACTGCCAAGGCTCCTCTGTCCCAAGGACAGGAGTTGTTTCTCTCAGTTGAATTTCATAAGTTTTCTATCAATCCATTTCTCCAATATTCCTAGGTCCTTCTGGATACTGTCCCCATCCTTAAATGCGATACCCCATCCCAAAACTGGTGTCATCTTGAGCAACGAGCTGGAGGAGATTTCAGAGTGTACGCTCATCATGTTTAAAGACCTTGAACAGCTCATGTCCCTTAACAGATATCTTAAGCACTTCATTTGTTACAAAGTCTCAAGGTAGAACATGACCTATTAACCATGAACTTTTGAGTCCAACTGCCCAGTCAGTTTATTATCTTTCTGGTTATCTATCACCTGGACTGTAGTTTCGAAAGAAGAATACTGTGAAAAGCAGTCATGAAAGTCCTGCTAAAATTCACATAAATTATATCCACTTCTCTCTTCTTTTACCCAAATCAGAGAGGCCAGCCAAGTAGGTCAGACATCACTTATCTCTTATCAATTCATGCTGATTCACTTTCTTCTTCTTTATGTGTCCAGGGGGAACAAATACACTCTCAGCAAGTTTATGAACGACAGCAAACTGAGTGGTGTGATGGACACATGAAGGATGGGGCGCCAGTCAGAGGCACCCAGATAGGAACCTCATGAGGTTCAGCAAGGCCAAATGTAACATCCCTGTTTGATGTGAGCTGCAAAGGCGCATTCATAGCTCAGGAACCCAACAACAGCCTGGTTGGCATCAAAAGAAGTGAGACCAGCAGGTCGAGGGAAATGATCTTCCCCCGCTACATTGCTCTGTTAGGAATCCACCTGTACTTATCTCTGGAGTCCCAGTGCAAGAAATATATTGACCTAGTGGAGTGGATCTGAAGGAGGCCCAAAAAAATTTTTAGAGGGATGGAATATCCATACTACGGTGAAATATACAGAAGAAGCCTTTCACAATGAGGGTGTTAAAGCATTGAAACAGGTTGCCTAGAGAGATGGTGGTATACCTGGAAACATTTAGGATCAGGTTGGGTGGGGCTCTGGGCAACCTGATCTAGTTCAAGATGTCTTTGCTCATTACAGGAAGAATTGGACAAGTCAACATTTAAAGCTTACTTCCAACGCAAATCTGTGTGTCTCTATCCCACACTTTTTTTAAACATGAACTACTCTTGCAACAAAATATGGCACAGAGAAATCATGTAATAGCCTTTTATTTTCCGGAGAAACTGAATTATACCTCCATGTAGCAAGAGCTATTTAATTGATCTAAGTAACTGTCTAAATGTTAGGCTTTTTTTTTTTTTCTGTCCAGTAATGCCTCTCTGCTTTCAGAGCTCTCTGTCCCACATGAAGTCACAATTCTGAACACTGAGATTTAAAGAGTCAAATTGTAGTACAAATCCTTTTCTGAATTCTGCTCTCCTAGAATATTATGTGATAGAGTGTCAAGTTTATTTTTATTTTTACTATGATAGGTGGAAAACAAAGAAGGATAGAGTGACTGGTTGGAACTGAGCTAAATCTGCCTGATTAAGGTTTTAATATGGGATGGTGAGAAAACTCCATGAACTGTAGAGGAAGTAGTGCTGCTCTCTGATCAAAGAAAGCAAGTTTATGGGTGCCTTGAACATTGTGTTTCATTTCAGCACTGCCTGTATTAAGAACAATACCCTTAACCGGCAATCGCTGGCTAGGAGTTTCATTTTCATGGTCAGTGATACCTAAGTGAAAGTCTAGTGCTACTGGGCATTGTTTATGAAAATGAACAAATTTTGATTTTTTGTTAAGCTGCATTTTTCCTTTTTCTGGGAGATTTTTACTTCCTGATCTCAATAGCCTTGTGAAGTAAAATTGAATGATGACACTAGCTTACTTTAATTGTCTTCATCTGTCATTAATGAGTTTAACACCCATATTCAGTGTAGTAGTTGCTTCTTAGTAAATGTTCCTACAGCTTCTTAGACAATGGAATACTTCAGTTAAAGCCATTAGGGCTGCCATGAAGCAAATAATTGCAGCTTTGCAGTATCCATAAAACCTAACATCTAAATTAAACAGGTAATAAAAATTTGAAAAATACTAATGTAAATAACCTACATATAAGGTTTAAATAAGGACATTTATATTTGAATTAAAATCAAATCAATAGTTCTCATTCACTAGCTACATAAAGCCTTCCTTTTGATGTTAGAATTGTATATTGATTTTAATGCAACTTAAGATGCAGTCTTTTCAGGATATGATTTACCGTAAACTTGATGATCTGATGCAAGTGCATAAAACAACTGCCTGTAAATAGTATTATACTGTTTGAAAATTCTGGAACACTCTATCTTCCTTGCAAATAGCTTATTTTCATTCATAGAAATATTGCACTTTTTTTTAAATATATATTTTCTTGATACATGACCTCTTGTGAAAAAGTCCTGAAATATTTCACGTGTGATATCATAGGAGCAGCATAGGAAAGCTTTTCATAAAGATTTATAGTATTTTAATGGAGTGGTTTATTTCTATCAAAAACTCCATTGCTGATCTTTAAAGTTTTTGCTGAAAACCTAGTATTGCATTAGACTATTCTATTACTCCATTGTTCCCTTTTGTGTTTTTTCAATTTTATTAATATAACATTGTGTACTCTCAGCTTTTGTTTGTGCTTTGAGATCAGTATGCTGCCCATAGCAGAGATATGAATATGCACAGGACAATTCTCTAAAACGGAGAAGTGTTTTAGGATGAGTGTAATGAGACACTGCAACAGACTGTCCAGAAAAGTTGCGGATGTCCCTTTATTGGAAGTGCTCAAATTGAGGTGGGATGGGGTTTTGAGCAACCTGATCTAGTGAAAGATGGCAAAGGGACTGGACTGAATGATATCTGAAGGTCGCTTTCAACCCAAACCATTCTGATTTTATGCTCCTATGTACGTGCCTAAGAAGATATGCCCTGGATGTCCATAAATTCTATCAAACCTCACTGCAAGTTTGCCCAGGGTCACAGCGTTCATAGTTATATTTAGTACTACCCAAGTATTCTCCCTGCTATGTCTGCAAACATACCAGCTCACATTTATTGGCTGTAAGAACATTGTGTTACGGGTAAACGCTATCTGAAAATCCTATGCCTTATGCTGCACCCAAGAGATGAACTTCCACAAAATTTGCCTAGTTATCACTTCTTCTACAGAGCTGATTTTCAAAAGCCAGTGGAAGAGGAAATATTTCCCTACTTTAACATATCACTACTTTACACTAAGTTTGGAGTGAGTTGAATACCTTTACATTTCCCTTTATTACCTTATCCCTTGCATTTAAATTTAAACTTGTTTACATTCTTGCAATTAAGAGTAAATTAGAAATCCATAGGACTTAGCAGGGAAAAAAAAAAGGACGAATTTTCAAGTGATTGTGAGTGCATCCAAGCAAATCAGCTCAGATCTGCTTTGGACATGATTTTAAACAAACTTTAGAGGTAGGAAAATGTAGAAATGCCATTTGCAGTTTATACACATCACGGTGTTCAAGTTTAATCTGATTTCTTGCAATGAATTCAATTTCCAAGATGTTGTGAAGGTAAAATCGTAAGGAAATGAAGGAAGGAAGAACTTCTAAGAGAAAATTCTCTCTTTTGAAGTTACTTTGCAACCAATACACTTGAAGACCTAAGGCTTAAAAAAAGACAATGTAAACCCGATAATGATAGGAATGGTATTAATGAGAAAAGTTGTAGTAAAGGCCTGTCTTGAGGACTTTGAAGCCAAAAAAAAGTATTTATAGTGGGAATTCTGGAAAGATGGATGGTTAATGGATAGTTGCTGTAAACTAAATACAATTGTACTAGTTATACCTGTATTGAAGAGATATAAAAAAATCTTTTCAGAAACCAAAAAAGCCTCAACCAAAATAAAAAATCTGCAGAGAATTTGTACCTTCTCTCATTTTCAAGTTTCTATTACTTCATTACAATAATTGGCTGGAATCTAAATTAATCACTTTCTTAACTTTAATAATGAAAAATAAGCCCAAAGAAGCCATGTAAGACATACATTTAATTTTTATTTGTGTTAGGAAATGTTTCCTCTTTCTAATAAAGCTGAAGACAGTTATAGCATATATTCCAAAGGAAGTTATGGAAAGGGCTAATTTTCTCCTCTGCCTGAAATGACTTCAGATGTGCAAAATGCAATTTGATACTTCTGTAATAAAAAAATCTCAGAGGGCATAGGCCTTAACTAAGTGGAAAATATTTGCTTGACACTTAATGAATTACACTGCAGACACAGAAAAATATACAGCCTCTTTTATAAACTGTGATTAATCAGGACAAAGGGGCCTCACTTCTACGATACATAGATTCTGTGACAAGAAAAATGATGTATAAATCATACTGCATAATTTTTCTTTACTTTTCTTTCCCCTTAGGGTTTGGGGATTTTAGGGTTTTTTTGAGGATATTTGTAGCAGTGGGATGACACAGCATTTTAGGCTTCTCCCCAAAGGGGCCCCACACCCAGATGTTTATCATCCCCTTCCCCTACTCAGACTCCCCCTGAGAACTGCCTGTCAAATAAGAGACATAGGGTGATTGGGACATTCACCCTTAAACCCTCTTCTGCCTCACTGGGTTGGTGGGTTTGCAACCCCTCCCCTTCCCCTCTCCCCCGGGGTTAAGAGGACAAGCAAGCCATGCGTTCGGTCAGTTGGGAACCATCAAGAAGCTGTTAAGAGATAGAGTCCTGCAGGAGCTGTTGCAAGATTCAGATGCCTGCGGGCCAGGAATAAACTCTGGATATAACCCTCTTCCAGGACTCCTCCTTTTTCCTCCACCATTCATCTTAAGTGTCTCAGGCAGAGACCACCACCACCTCCAGAGCTTGGCAGGTCTGGACTCACTGCCACGTGAGCTGTCAGTGTCTCTTGGGGTTGAGTACCTCAATTGCTGCTATTAAGCTCAGACGCAGGGGTCAGACAAGCCAAGGCACGTCCCACTGGTGATATTGGTATTACTCCAATAGATATTATTTGACAGAAAACTCTCACACTAAAGTAATACTGTGAAAATGCTTGAAAGTATTAAGAAGAGAATTATTGGTGTCATGTATATGAGAAAAAGCACACACCATATATTCAAGTATTCATTCCTTTAAATTAAGCTAGGAAGATTATATTCTTTCACCAATAAACAAGGTAAAAAAGAAATTCTTCATAAGAAATGTCAGTTTTCTAGTTTCCCTTAAAACTGATCTATGCTGGGAAAATTTTCTGGTCTAGTATCAGAACCTAAATAGAACAAATTAAATAGGAATAATCTTAAAAATTTGGGATTTAAGTTATGTCCTGTCAAATTTAATCAAGAAAAACAAGGTTCTCCTGAGACTATGAAATATTTTTTTGTCCTCCAAAAATGATGCTAAGGACACAACTGGAAGCGTTGATTAGACCATAGATAATTCTGCTGAATTATCTGAACAAAGTTATATCAATGCAAAACAGAGCATCAAATGCAGGGGAACACTAGAGCAAAAAGCACAATAAATAAGGATGGACCATCAAATTTGCATGTTTAAACACAGTATGAAGTCCTGCAAGCAAACTTTTAGGAGAAAAAAGAAACCACAGAATCACTTGTCTGGAAGAGACCTTCAAGATCATTGAGTCCAATCCATGCCCTAGCACCTCAACTAAACCACAGCACTGAGTGCCAGATCCAATCTTTATACCTGCATCTTCCCCAGGTTGAGAAAGCTATAAATTTCTCATTTACTCCAGTATAGATCAAGGATTCATTGAAACCTAACAGAAATTAAAAGGTCAGATGCAAAGAAATCCAGATGCCTGTCTTCTCCTTTTGCTGTCTTTTTCCTAAAACGATTGAGACCTCATAGGACATGTTACATAGCTAATTAAAGGGAAGTGTAACAGATAACATCCAGCTATTAACACCTCAGTTCCTGCACATTATAAGAAATTGTATGCTGATTAGAACTCTATCTGGACTGGCATTGCCTTTTCAGCTCTTGTGGGTTGGAGACTGGAAGGTAAAGCATCTGACAAGCTTGGCTACAGCACATTTTAAACAGTAGCAGAGGAGGCTCACTATGTATGATGGATAAAAAATGGGGAAAAAAATTTATTTAGACTATGTATGTCTAAATCATGATATTCACATTTCCCACACCTGAGGCTAACCTGAGAGTTATAACTTAAGATTTTACTAACTTTTTTATTAATTTAGTAAAAGAAGAGTAAGGCATAGTTCGTCTAGTGAGTTAGCAGCTTTGGTGATTGATATTGATAGAAAGATGTGTGGATGATTTACTACTGAGCTGAGAGGTGACTGATTTTTAATGAGGTATTAAATTTTGTGATGTGAAAAATTAGTAACTTAGACTAGATTAATAAAATTGCTTTGACACTTATTTTTGATAAGGATAAGTAATTTTGATTTTAGAATCTCTCATGTGTATTTGTAAGGCTATGTTAGTCTTAAATCCATTCTAACTCCATGATCTAAATACAAATGCAGTTGTCCTCAATCAGTAAAACATAGTCCTTGAGATTTGTTTTTCCACAAATATTTTAACTGACATGTTAATGCCCAACATATGTCATGTTTGTCATGCAGGAAACAAAAACATGACAGTACTTATTTGTTCTACTGTTCATCATGACTTTGAATTTTAGCAGCAAAAGTAGCTGACACATTTTTCTTTTGGTTTATATACTTTTTTATTTAAGTCTCTGGAGGGACGAACTAAAAAATTAGTAAAAACTAGCTTTGATCACTGAAAATTTAAATGGAACCTGATCTTTCAGATATGACTTTATAATAACATTTTTATTGACAACAAATTACTTTAACAAAGTTAACATTTTTTCGTATATATATCATTAGTTCCATAAGCTTCCACTACTTGTTAGAGAAAACACTCCCTTTTTCCTGACATATGCGCATTAGTCAGGCAGAAGAAACATAGAATGGGCTACTTAACTTAAAAAAGCAAAAATTAATTACAAAGTAGTTAGCAACAAAATGTAGGCAGAATTCAAACTATTGATGTATGTTCTGAACTTGCTTTTTTTCACCTTAGCTATCAGATTTTGCGTTTCTTCATTATAATTAGCTACTAAACTTGATATGTTCCTCTATTAAAATCCATTTTTAGCTGATTAGAGAATTCTGTAACTTGATCTGTGACTCAGGGGAAAAATAACTTTAATTTTGGAGAATAATGGACTTAAGAAATATCGATATGAAACTAGGGTATATGAGGAAGATACAAAACAAAAAAATCAGACTTGTTTGCTCCTTAAAGAAGGGACTAAAGAGTACAAAAGCATAGCTATGGCTACTAAAAGAACAATAAAGGAAATATATTAACAAATGGCTCTTTTTTTCTCCTAGGTCCATATTTTTTCTATAGATTATTTCTTCTTCCAATAACTGTCTTTAGGAAGCTGAAGGACACAGGGTGCTGTATTAACTGATCAGTTCCACAAATGTTAACCAATTCCTGCACGTTAACCATAATTTTAGCATTTTAATTCCAGTATAAGTGTACATTGCTCTTAACCTATAAGTGCCATATATCTTAATCCCACCTTTCTTTATATATGTATTTTCAGGAACTGATTAATCTTCTGCATCCTTTATAGTCCTGATGTCTTTCCTTTTCAGTTGAAAATTAATTTGATGCATCCCATCATGGCAAAAGACTAAAAGAATAGATTGGTTAGCACTCCCTGGGATCTGGTTTTTTTTTTTTTTTGCTCTCTACACTTTGACATTTTGCAAAATAAGTGTAGAAGTCTGAGTTAACCGTGAATGCTACATCATTCTCAGGAGCAGGACTATCTTCTCACTTCCTTAATCTTTCCTTTGCAGGAAAGGTCTAGGACAATGGTAGACATAGTATTTATTTGAAAAAAAGAAAAAAATGGGAAGAACTATCACCTACTGGGCAAATTGTAGCAAAAAATATTTAAAAGTAGATGGGATGTAGATGATGTAGTGTCCTTGAGAAGCAGATAGGATAGATAGAAAGGCAACACTGTGAAATGTACAGCTTGGATGATAAAAAAGAAAATGGCAACTCTTAATTACATGTGGTACAGTAAAAAATACTGAAAATTGATAAGCAGTTCCAGCTTCCTCCAGCTGGCTCCTGTACTCTGCCATTTATACTCCAATGGTATTAAATGGGCGAGAGAAATGAAAATTCGATGCCTCTTTTGTGTCTGTTTCCTTCCTTTAGCTGATTCCCTGTTCCCCTCAGATAGTGCAATAGACAGGGTTTTATATTTGTAATATGCCTCATCTCACACAAAAACAGTGCATGTTGGCTCTCTGGAGTCAATCCCCACAAAGCTGGAGTTTAATCTTTTGCTCAGATGTTCATTCTAGTCTTTCCCTAGGTAAGAGACTGTCTACGAATTTATTTTGTGGAAAAGTGATTTTTCATTCTATAGCTATATAAATGTTTTTGTTTTTGTTGTTGTTTTTTTGTTTTGTTTTTTTTTTCACTGAGAATGGTCTCTACATAATTGTCTAATAAACGACTCCTGACTGTAAAGTGTTAAGATCCTGCCCATACAGTTTTGGTGACAACTAAACATTCTTTAATGTACAATGTTGTCTTCTACTGGATTATTATGAAGAAGGGGCTGATTAAACTCTCAGTGTTGTGGCTACTCATGACAGTTAATAATTCCTTAAAAGTCAATTTTTTTTACATAATCCTTCTGTTAAGTGTTGTCCTTGTTTTACATATACAATAAGCTCCTTGTTTTACAATACAATAATACAAAAAAAACCCCATGTTTTAATAGCAATAACTATTTAATATGCCTTTTTGAATTTTCATATTGTAATATTTTTATTCAGAAAGATGTGGCATTTTATACAAAGAGAAGAAAGATATAACATGAAGGCCTTATATGGAGCGTCAGAAATAATATTTGGGAGCTAATAGTTTTACATTAGGATTTCAATAACTTGCTAGATATGCAACTTACAAAAAAAGAAATACTAGGAAGTTGCTAACTAAATGAACACTAGCATATTTAAGTTATCTTGCTGAGAAGATAAAATGAGAACTTCATAGAATTATAAATAATAGTTCACCCCTATTTGTTAGTAGTAATTTGCAATAGTTCAGGCACTTTGTGCTTTTGGTGAAGCATGATGTAATTATATATTACCATACTAAAAACATCTTAAAAAAATTCTTAAGTTTCTATTGCAATGCTATGTTCAAAGTGGTAACTAATCTCAAATGCTTTCACAACATAAGTATTACTTTCAGAAGTTTTATAAATTTAATGTTTAGGCACTATACAAGAAAACTAACAACATTTTTATCTCTAGCCCAGTTGAGATGACAAAGTTTAGTTCTCTTCCTCAGGCTAGTAAAACATAAATGCTGCATAATAAATTTTTTGTGCAATAGCTGAACTTGCTTCATTGTGCAGATAATGTCGTTGGTCTTCTCTTAAACAAACAGTTGAACACCTTGGGATTCCTTTTTATAACCAGTGATAAAAATGCTCAGTTTTAAAATTCATACTCCAGAAATCCTAATATAAAAATGTAAGGTATTTATAAATCCAAGCAAAATTCTGTTATAGCTTTCTGTGTTTACCAGTGTTGTGTAAAGAATTCTTCATATTCTGCTCTGTCTGTAGAAGAACAGAAACAAGTCTCACTGGACAAGTATAGACAGTTGCTTAGAAAATTTCTGGAAATTGAACCTTAATTATGAAACAGGTGGCAAAGAAAGTGAACACTCTGCTAAGTCAATTTCTGTACAAACAGGGAATGGGGGCTGGACTTTCTATTGACATATAAAGACTTTTTGTTTTTCTTCTTTTGGTTTCATATTTGTAAACTGGAGATGCGGTAATATTTCTTTATGGAAATTCTTACAAAATAACACTAGGCAGAACTACTCTGATCTCACTGATCTGCAAAACACATACTGTGAGATTCTTCTAAATGTCTGCATAAGCTTCAGTAATTTCAGTCAAGCAAATATTCAAAAATATCCAGTCTTGATTTTAAAAATGTCAACTTGGCATAATCCTTTATAAATTCAAAAGTAAATTCTAGTAAGTGTGTCATAAGTATCCTAACCTTTATAATTCCCATATATTTTTTACTTTGACACTGTGTTCTTTAAGTCCGTGTTTGCCCACATAAAATATGCAAAGTAATTCTAGTGTAGTCCTTTGTCATCTATATCAAAAATGTTGTAAGATTAAATCTCTATTATTAATTTTTATGTAACCAAAATTGCTAACAAAAGTAAAGAAACTTCAGTGATTCTGTGAAATATATGTGCTGAAAGGATTTTAATGAGGCCCACTAATTGATTTCAAGTTGTACTAATCACTGAGGTTTTTTCAATTCACTTGACATGTGGTAAATCATGTAGTACAATGATGGTGTCTGAAAAGCATTGTCTGGGAAGATGGAAACCCAAGTACTATTGATTTTACCTTTCTCATTATCCAATTTGTTGAGTTTTTTATTAGTCTTCTCAAATTAAATTAGTCTTACAAGTGTAGACTTGGTTAAATAGCATTAGTTCCATCCTCCTTCAGTTCTCAGCCAAGGATCTGCATAATACTTCTATAATCTAACTGTTCACAAATATTACTTACCCCTTCTAAAAGGGCAGCATTGTATTATGATTTTTTCTTCTGTTTCCTGGGGTTATTTCCCCCTCCCCATTCATACTTCTTCAAGATTCTGCGATGTTATAAAATCGCCATTAACATTTCATGAAAACAAAATTCACAGTTAACAGTGTGGGATACCTTGGAAAATTTAGCTAAGGACTTACATTTTTTATCTTCTGCCAACGAGTAGAATCAAAAAATAAGGTAATTTCTTAGCTGAAGAAAAGTAAGTAGAGTCAAGAAAATGTGTAGGACTCAGAAAGACTGTGAAAAATGTGGCCCTAGAAGCAGAACTTCACTCGGTCAATCCAGGAAATCTGATGTTTTCAACCACATAGAGGACTAATCTCATCAGAGGAAGAAATAGTGTCTTCATCAGTCTTGATTTAATATCAAAATACAATTTTAATTTAATATTAAAGAAGGTAAATAAGCTGTTCCTGAACCAATTCACTGTACATCAGTAAACTAATAAAACTTCATTTTTCAAGTAATGATTTATACTTTACTATTGTTAATAGATGCTGTACTAATTATTAAAATATTTATAACTCAGTAAAGTGTTGCAATTCATTATACTGTGGCACAAATGGCCTATTACTGCAGACTTTATTTTTTCAGTTGATCAATTCCAATCTGTTAAAATAACACTATTTTTTATACACAATGTGTAAGTCAAGGCAGATGTTGCTAGAATTTTGCCAGTGAGTCATGCTCTCCCATGCCCCCAGGTCCTTAGCAAAAGCACTGGCAATATGGTATAGTGCAAGGAAATCTGTAATGAGTTAAGATGTTGGCTCCATCCCCGCCTCTCAGAAAGTTTCTTCTACTTGACTGAAAATGAATACTGTTAGATTCAAGCCTCAGAATCTTCTTCCAGGCAGCATGGACAGCTGGTACCTGCAGTGATTAAGAACTTTCTGACCTGTGGTTGTGACAAGCTGGAAAAAGTCTCTACTTTGGCTGCTCAGCTTCATTATCAGCAAATGCCTTAAAATGATACTTTATTTATTAACAAAGACAACTCCCTTCAGCAGTGCTATCGATCATCCTAATTTATCCAGCATATCTAATAGTACACTGCTATTACTGTAAGTAACTAAAGACGAATTACTTCTGTTGTAAAGCAAAACTATGCTTTGTCATCTGCTTACTCCAAAGGCATGGGTTAAATGAAGAGAAAAAAATATCTTCGGGAAAGAGATTAGAGATATAATCAGAGCAGGAAGAAGCAAAAGCAAAAACCGGTGGTCTAAATCTTTCTAACCGTAAAAGGCTGTCTTTATTAAATAAAATGCATGGTATGAGTGTAGTGACTGACACTACTGTAAGTTCCAAAAGATCTATGTGTTTTGTAGAATTACAAACATTTAATCCTGCTATGCAGTTCTATTCATAATGAAAGAGACTTATATGTCCAACAGCAGAATTGATGACTAAAATCTATAAAAAATGTTTTATAGGACCTCTGCTAGAACACAAAACTTATCTTGACACATTCTCAGTGTGCTTTAATTCTTTTAACAACATGAAATTATTATTAACTATGATACCGTACTTGAGTTGCTTTGCCATTTTAACAGAAGTAAAAATTCAGTTGAAGCTGGTCACATGATGACTAAAATAGGTGTATCTAGTGACAGTGACAAGGACAAGTGACATTGCATAAAAAAAAGTGCTCAATTGCTTAGAGCTTCTTCAGTCTTCATGTATATTTAAATGACTGGATATTTGTCTTAGAGAAATCTTTTTATCTTATATAACATTTGCTCTTTCTGGGTAGACTTCTGCCATATATGAAAGAAAATCTGAGAAAAGATGCCTTTTGTCAATATCATAAAAGTTCCAGAAGGTTTCACTGGCTAGTGCAAACACGTACATCCTTTGGGGCATGAAACTATCGTTTGTGACAGATTTGGCTTGCTGACATCTGTAGAAACATCTGACCATATGGTGCCAGGTTCCACCTTTCGAACAATTCCCCTCTGCACACTTCAGCAGCAGTTTCTTAGTCTCCTATAGTCCCTTAAGACCTTGCCCACACCTCATGTACTCCAGTTTCTGACCTGAGGTGGATCCAGCTACCAGAAGAAATACTGTTTCTCTATTTGGTACTAAGAAATATGGAAAGAGAAAGCTACCAGAGCCAAGTTCAGGAGACGGACATGTTTGTTCTTAACAATTATGGGCCACAAACAATGAAATAAAAACTCTTTAATTGAAGATTTTGATAAGGCAATGGGGTCTCATAAACTTGTGCCTGTATAGCACAAGGAATTTGACAAAACTTTTGGAATTATTTGGGAAAGAATCCAACAAAATGTAGATTAGGAAGTGTGTTTGGGCCTGCAATACATGTCAAGAAGTAAGGGGAATGTGGACCTGGATGTTATGAAGAAACTGGAAATCATCTGTCAAGGAAACGGGCAGTGTGCCCAACAGCCATTTTTTAATCTCTTTTTGCTCTTTGTCCTGATTTCTTCTGGGTCATATTGCATGAGTCTATGCTAATTGCTTGCTTCTCAAGTAAATTCACTAGTTTCTTCCCAGACATAGAGGGAATACCTTTGTTCTAGGATCTACTCTCCTCACTACATGTCAGAATGATCTTTTGACAAGCTTAGTCTTCCAACACAACCCATCTTGTTCTGCACCATAGCAGACATTCATGTATGCCCAGGTTATGCCTGAGAACATAAAAGGAACACCTGGAGCCATGCTATTAAAACTCACATCTGCATGGCTATTTCAGGTCCTTTAATTTGAATATCTGCCAATATGTTTTAAAATAAAGACCATGATGGCAGCACATAAGACCAAGAGTATCAGACTGTCTGAGAAGCTAATTGCTGTGTATCGTGATGGTTCTAGTCAATCCAAACTGTTCTAGGCCTGAATCAGTCTGCAATGACTGAAATGAACTTTGTTCTTCTGTACAGTCCTCAGCTATACAGTACAACATTCAGCTGATGGAGAAAGCAAGGACAACACCCAATTTTGACAAGGAGGAAGAGCAGATGGTATAGAGCCTAAGGCAGTTCTCTTCCAGGATATCAGGTTTTGTTCTTCTTTTATTAGCAGGTATTAATACTGAAATGCTTTAAATTCCTTTCTTTTATCTGTGTATCATATTGTGAGATATTTAAAATCCCACTGGACACAGTCCTGAGCAGCCTGCTCTAGCTGACCCTACATGAATAAGGGAGTTGGATGATGATGTCAAGAGGTCCCTTATGGACTCAATGTTTCTGTGATTTTGTGGTTTCTCAATCCACCTTTGCACCCTACTCTGCAAGAACTGTGATAACAAGCCTTTTCGGTCTCAAAAAGCGTTGGATTTGACATTTCTGCAACAATTAAACTTCTTTCAGGTTTTTTGGCTTCTTTTCTAGTTTATTTTGCAATATGGAATCCATATTCAGTGCAAAGAATACTGCTTTGTTTGTTCAGAAATTTGTAAAAAAATGCTAAAGGGCAGCAATGGAAGAGATATAGAAACTCTTACACCTAAACATTTAAATGGTGCTATGTGGAAATGCACTGTCCTTCTAAATGCCATTAAATCCAGTGGTTATAGGAAGGTCTTGCTGGTAAAACTTCTTGTAGGTCACCAATCTATCTGTCCTCCCTGAGAGTCTGAAGATTAGATGTGTCAAAAGTCTGGGCAGTAACGGAAAAATGTAATCAGATGTTGGTTTTGGGTTTTTTGAGTTTGTTTTGCTTTGTTTTTGTGGGGGTTTTTGTTTTGTTTTGTTTTTGTTTTAATAAATAAAGTGCCATATAATGTTACATGGTATAAAAATACATGTCACAATGGGAACTCCAAATTAATAGGTGCATCTGACCTTCTCTTCTTTCTTGTATAAAGGAAAAAAAATTGTTTTCCAGTGGTACTGTAAAAAGCAAGCAATTTGTTCATGTCATGGTGTAATATCAGTGATAAATACTTCAGAAGCCTACAAAGAAATTAGTTCTTCCTTCAAGGAAGAGTTTGAATAATATTCAGCAAACAAGACATATGACCACACACTGAATAATGAAGATAAAAATGTTGTGCAGGAACAATATAGAGTATGAAAGGCATCCTGAATGAGACAAAGATGCTCAGAAAAATTGCATGAACATAAAACATGATTAGACATTGTATGTGTACAGAAGGGCTGAATAAGGACAAAATAAACATTATTTGTGGTAGCTTCTGGCTTTTGAGTGTTTGGTTTTGCGTTGTAGAATTCCTAGCATAAACTTGTGAATGTTACATTTCTAGATTTTAAGAATTGCACAACTTTGAACACTAGTTGCTGTTAGTGCCCAGCATTTAAATTGCAATGTATGTGACAGTAGACATTTGTTCCTTGGGCTGCTCACACATACTGCTGATTGCCTTCAGGCTAAGTCTTGTAATGAGGTAACCCCAGCAGAGAGGTAATACCTCACTCACCCACATCCTGGGTTTGAGGACATAGATGAGCATAATCATTACACACATGTATGCTGACCCACTGATCCCTTTTTGAGAACAGCTGAGCTCCAAAAGAAATTAAAATTGAAACTCTGCAGGTACAGGATTGGGTTTGCAGCAATTTCTATCTGCTTGTAAAATGATACTAGTTAGAGAGTCACCATTTCTTCATTCATAGCCACACTGAGCTCAAATCACTGTAAAAGCTAATAGTTATTTAAACTCTGGCAGCAGAGTGACTTTTTCAATTGCTTACAACCCTCGCATTATACTGAAGAGAAACAGATCTAAGTAGTGTGCCAGAATGAAGAAAGGCAGTTCAAATGGCAAAAAAGTGAATCTGCAGTTACAGTCAATTATTTCAGCATGCTGTCTCAGTGGCAATTAAGACCCAGCTCTAACGAGCTTGGTGTCAAAACTGGCAATGGCATCCTGGTCCTCACAGACACTCTTTAAACTTTAAAATATAACCCTTTCCCATTAGCATTTCATTACAGCTTTTTAGGTTTTCATTTGGGAAATGCAATGTTCATTTTTGTTTAACAATTTCTCTCTATTGAATCATACTCTTCACAAGTCTATCCATGAGAACATGAAAGATGTTATATGGGGTCAGAAAAAGGTGCATACAGCAGATTTTCTGTCTCCATCAAAAACACGTGGCTAGGAAATAGAAAAGCAAGAACATAGCAGCACATTTCAAGAAGACTTTTGTACCTACCACCAATTCTGAGCTTCCACAGAGGGTTTCAGGATGGGAGAGAAGAGTAGAAAAAGATGTTGTGGATGGGTATAAGAGTCCACAATACAACGTCCTTCTGAAAAACCTGACCTGACCTGATGAGTCTGACCTTGGAGGTGACTCTGTTTGAGGAAGCAGTTTGGACCAGAGACCTCCTGAGCTCACTTGAAGCCTGAACAGTCCTATAGGCCTGAGAACCTGCAGCAAGAAATTTCTTGAGTCCATAATACTCAGTGAAGACATAAAGTTCTTTTATTTTGAGCCTAACACCTCCTAGCTTTACTTATTGCATTAAAGGAGACTGTGAATTGTAATTTGCCAGTTAATTTCTGTATGTCTCATTTATTTTAGAGACATCTATATGTTCAGTCATTTCTTTTTCAGGCTGAAGAATCTACTCTGTTTAATCATTCTTCATGTGAAACTTTTGTCCTTTTCCAGTTTTACAACATGCTTTCTTGAGATAGGATGAGAAGGAACAAATAAGCTAGGTGTGTTCAAAATGTAATCTACTTTTAATTTATTAATTGGAAGCATTATGCTTCCTGTATTGTTCCCTTATTTTGATTCCCTCTAATAATTTTGAATAGTCTATTTCCTTTTCTCCACAAATACACAGATTTGAAGGTAGAATTCATTTCACTTTTTAGCCAGCCAGTATTGTGATGGTCTTCTGCCATACTTAACACCTAGTCCTTGTCTTTATTACCCTAAGAAATTTGGCATTCATTCCTTTTCTCTCACCCTGATCATTTTTCAATATATTAAATCTAGTTGATTGCACTACAATCCCTGTGAGTCTCTGCTGATCATTTCAACACTGTCTGCATCTGGCCATTCTCTGTTCTCTGTAATCTCTTTTCATAATTTTTTAATCCATGTGAATATCCTTTTTCTTATCCCAAAGCAGCCTCTTCTCTTTAAAAAAACATTTGATGAGAGATTTTATTATGCACTTTTCTTAACTATATCAGCAGAATCCTATCTGTCCTATGTGCTATGGTTTTTTAACTGGACTGGGGAAAAAGAAACAAACAGAAAGAAAACAGATAACAAACCCCAGAGAAACAAAATTATTGTGCTTTTTTAAGGTTAGATTTGTTATGTGTTTGGCTAGCTAGGTATAGTTGCAGAGCACAACTGATAGTTGCAAATGTCAAGATTTTTATTTCTCCTAATTCAAAATTTTCTGAAGCTCATACTAAATGTATTTCCTCCATTATGAATATGGGATTACTTTCTGACATTTAGGACGATGACTGCATGTGTTTTATTGCTCATTGTTTCATGTATTATTAATACAGGGAAATAACAATTATTTATACTCAAAACTGCAATTATTTTCTCTATACAGGGAATAAACCAAGATTTGAAATTTGCTAATTTGATGATGTAACCATGTGTTGGTTACACCATGTTGTTTGGTTACCTCAGGCTTAGGTGAAATGGATAACATTATTTTATATTAAAATTGGAAATACATGTCTGTAATTTCAACTTAAAGAACAGTATGCTTATTATCTAATGAATTCTATGACCCTTTAAGAGATTCTTTTATTTTATTTCATTTCTAAGCTGCCTTGTGCTTTATCAGGGGAGTTAAAGTGCTTGAGCTGCCTCATTTAGTTACTCCTATTTCACCCTTCATATACTGTGTTTTCTCTCCAAATATACCAAGTTATTGGCATTTGTGTTGGGATATACTTAGTATTTGATCAAATACTTCAAATTTGCAACCAAATGTTCTTTTATTTTTTTTTTACTGAATTATTTTTCAATAATAACTTAGAATCATTTGCAGTAACTTCATAAAGAATTGTAATATAAAGTTAATGCTTATAAAATTCTGAAAGGTCTGACTAATACACGGAGATCAAAGTATACACAAGAAAGGAAATGACAGATCCTATCTAAGCACATACACAGGATGTGCCTAGCAAGTTGCTGGCAGCAGGAGGTGCAGGGCAGCCTCTGTGAGGAGAGGGCAGGGTGGCTCCGCACTGTGCACAGCCACTTCCAACCATCCAACCCACCCGCCCACCACAGGGCACAGCTGATCTCCTCAGCCATGGGTGGGGCTCCTCTGGCTCCCAAAAAAATGCTACTACGCATATGGACTACAAAAAATTGGTGCTGATGAATGTACTCGTTTGAAAGCAAACCAGTGGGAGATTCCAAGTCAGAACTACAATTTAATAGGGAAATTAAAATAAAGGCAGAAAACACTGGATTTAACTGTCAGAGTCAGGACACAATGTGACACCCTGTTGGTCAGGGTGGTGGTAGCAGTCTGATTAACTGGCGGCTGCAGTCCTTTTGAAGTGACAGAAGAGGTTCTTTTGAAACAGTGATATTGTAGAAGGGTCTGATCTTCCTCTGAAGGTCCAGTGGTTATGGAGCTCTTGTCCTCTGGAAATCCAGTAAGGAAAGGCTGCCCATGTGTTCCAAATCTCAGATTATATCCCGGTAGGAATGCTTGGCTCCTCCCCCTGGGCAGAGCATCTCACAATGCGATGGTGTAGCTTTATGAGTCATGCATGGTTTTGATGGCCCATAAACAGAAGATATCCCCAGAGGGAGTTATCAGAGATGAGTCATGGAAAAGATACTGCCCCACCTGTTTTTAACAGCTTATGATGATGGTAATAGAATACATGCCTTTGGTTACATCTTACAATGACAGTAAGATAATGCAAGACAATGAATGAGTCTGAGTTCATTAGCATACAATAAGTTATTCATCTGGTGGCAATAAAAAAATTGATGTCTGAATAACAAAAATGGCACCTGGGACCATCATTATGGTGACAATGAAGCACTTGTGTACTGGAGGGCTATATTAAATATGATTGCATTTCAAAGTAGCCAGTTTTCTCTTCTTTGCTCTCAGCCCCTTTCTATTTCTCGTTTATTTCCAGATCTGGAAACACATCTCAGGAGTGCTTACGACAAACGTAATTAACACCAGTTCACAAATGCTTCTGATTGCACTTAGTGAGACCTGTTAATGCGAACAGAACAGAGCCAGAAGGTTAATGGTAGCACATAGTGCATATGTCATCACATTGTTAAACGTTGATTATACACAAGCTTGGTAAAAGACACCGATCACAGAGGATGAGCTGTTACAGATGGATGCTATAAGATGTTCTGTAAATAGTCTTGGAAGCAGTAAGTACTGTCTGGCTATGATCATCTCTGTATATTTCTCCTTACTCTGCCATACTGAGACCTATAAACCTGTGGTGATTTGTGATTTCCATATCAGTTCTTAAGAGCTAATGACTCTCAGTGATGGCAGGATATTGTCAGAAATAAACCTTAGGATCAGTATGGTTATTCTTCTGCTAGCAGAAGGATTATACTTAAAGAGGAATGCAACTTTACACAGAAGAGTCAGAGGTAAGTAACTACCTGTAATATTTACATGTAGAACGTTATTGTGATATCAGATTAAACAAAATATTAATTCCATGAATGGGTTGAACACAACCACGGCAGAGCCAACCAGGAGTGAAGCCCACGTCCTGATCCACGTTGACAGTGGTTAGTATAGTTCTGCCTGGCACTGTCAATGTAGGACTGGGGTTCAGGCAAATCTGAAACTGATTGCCTGTTTCTTTCCAGCAGGACAGGAGTAGATCAGACACAGGTTTAAAAGAAAACAGTCTATCCCTTGAGGAACTAAACCAAGGAAACTGTATATTGCTGCCTATCAGCTAAATGGATATCTAATACTAGGTATATAAGTGCTATAGGAACTTAGTACTTGGCCCTTTTAGTTGTCTGAAACATATGGTTTCTGTTAATGGAGTCAGTAGTGTTTGTTTTTCCCATGAATTTTGTACACTGTGTATATATCTATATCTATATATCTATCTATATCTATCTAGGAACAGTGTATGCATGCGCATTTTCAGGGAATCATACTGTAATTGACCAATATAAAATGATGACATTGAACTTTATCAAGAGCAGAATGAGAGTCTACTCCGTGGGCTCAGTCTAACATTTACTCTGTATGAGCTACACGCTCACATTTAATAATTCATTTATTCATGAACAACCAGTAGATAAGCCCCTTATTCTGTGTTTCAATTAAAATAAATAAGTGACCATATAATGTGTGTCCTAGAAAATGGAAGACAAATCATTATTCTTCAGAAACAAACTTTGAAGGGCAACGGAGATTGCAAACTTGTACTATTGTGTTTAGAGGATGTACTTGTACAAGGCCTCTGAAACTGCATACCTTCAAAAATGGATTTAATAGACTCTTTCATTGTTCCAATTTATTAGTGGGCTGACACTGCAAAATGGTATCTCCTCTATTATTTGTGTTCAACTTGGCCAGAATCCCATAGTGCAATTACACAGGCAGAGAAAGCATTCCCTTCTCATTCCATTCTGATGTTCTGCCTCCTCCAAATATTAGTTTCGAATGTGTATGGTTAAAGCAGTCTAGACAGGTATGCAAGTTGATTGATTGGGTGAATCTAAATTAGAAGGAGAAGATATAAAAATAATATGTAGGGTCAGAGAAATGGACAGAATGTTACAGTGTATAGAGATGGCTATATATAAAAATACTATATGTCTATAAAATCCTTTCTGATAATGACTACAACAAGCTGCAGCAACCAATCTCATAAAAATGCTTTCTACTCGCATCTCTTCCAGAAATGTGCACTTTCCTTTAGACTTTGAAAGATGACATGCAAAGATGGCAATTTCAGCAATAGAAATTGAGGTCAGATTGCAAAACTTGAAGCCATGTTTGCTTGGTTTCTAGCTCCAGCATAATATATAACCAAATAAATAAATAAATTAAAAATCAAATTTCACTTACTGTGGAATTTATTCTTTTCATAAAGATAAATAAAAGGTGTTGATTATTGCAACTGCTTTATTAGGTGGGAAATATCAAGTCAGAAGCATTATTTATCAATGTATGCCTTCTACTAGGTTAGGAAGGGTCCAGTGGAGTGTTTCAGACTGTTTTGAATACGTGACTTGATTAGACCTACAAAAGGTTTTGTGCTGTGTGACACACATCACATACTTTTTTTTCTTATAGGCCCTATAAAAAATAAACCCACTGTCCTCCAGTTCAAAAAACGGCAGCAAAGCAAAAGAATTGTGGAAATTCCTGCTTTAAGTGTTCTGTCAGAACAAAAGCCTAGTGTAAAGGGCATGTAAAAATAACTTACCTGGCCACAGTATTAGGTTGTATTCTACATCTGACTTGTAGACAAGTTGCAATATTTGGGGCAGTTCTGTCACAGCTGCTGACAGTCAAAGAATGAGGCAATCATGAATGCTCAGGATGGAGCTCCCAGTCAGCTACATCTTTGAACAATCTGGTACCCAGCACAGAGCTCCAGTTAGAGTGTGGGGAGAGAGCCTGTCTGAGAGCTTCTGAGCTCAAGACAATTCAGGGTTCATGAAGTAAAGGCTGTTCATTTTTAAATGAAGGAAATTTTAAGTAGGAGAAGGAAATCCATTTGTGAATCTTGCCAACCACTGAATCATGTAGCCACTTGATTATAGTCGTTTTCCCTTCTCTAATTTTTTTTGTGTACTGCATTTTTTACTATAAAATATTTTCTTTATAGCCACTCACAGATACAAAAGATATGTCTGTGAACAAAACCTCTTTTCTTTTCTAAAAGCCTTACTGCTGTCTTTCAGCATTAGACATTGTAATCCTTTTTTTCTGCTTCAGAGTGGGTTGACATGGAAATGGAATTACAAATAGTATTAGAATGTAGACATGGGTCGAAAAGTTACCCTTTGCTTCCCAAATCAATTGTTGTCTTACCATACAGTTTTAGGCAACTTATTTTACTTCATCAGGCACCAAATCCAGCAGAGATATATAGACAATACTACACATCTTATATTGATTTGAAATGTGGTTATATCACATCTCCTCTCTCCTAATTTTCTAAATAAAAGTGGAACTAAAATAACCCCTGTCCCCCAAAATATTACACTTTATAACATTCAAACTGTCCCTGAAAATTCTAGACTTAAGGTCTCTGAAGCTCTTATTTAAACTTATTCACATGGTCTTTGTTCACTACCTTTCTATTTGGAGTATATTGCATAAAGTAGTGTATAATTTGAAAAATAAGTTTGTTTCATCACCTAGCATAATAAAAATATTCATCCCAAATTTTCACATATGATTATCCGTACTCATAAGCCTGGCTAGATCTCAAAGAGGTGGAGGGAGAACCTGCAGTCCTCACTACAATTTCATGAAACAGGTTTTGAAATGGCTACCTGAGGATATGGTTAATCTTTTTTATTTCCAAGAACCAGTAATATTGAAGGTGTGTAGGATTTCATACAACAAAGAACTATTTAGCTTGGAAAAGACCTTTAAGATTATCATGTCCAACCATTAACCCAACACCACCAAATTCACCACTAAACCATGTCACTAAGTGCCACATCTGCACACCTTTTAAATACTTTCAGGGAGGGTGACTCAATCACTTCCCTGTCTGTTCCATAGCTTGAGAGGTCATATAAGAGCTTGGTAAAACTACACAAGTTATAGGTAGTACTCTGTCTATGAGCATGTCTTTAGAGAATACAACTTCTTCAGACATTTTTCTTGTAATTAAGTTTTAAAAATAAAAAAAAATCTATAAAAGCAGGGTATTTTCTTGAAATGGAGTAATTTAGAGTCCTCCATGAGGTTATTGTGCTTCTTAAGGATTGAGAAACATGTAGTATTTAAGCAGAATAAAATTATATGCACATATGGTTAAGTGAATTTATCTAGCCATAACAGTGTAGTCTTATTTTGTAAAAGTAAATGTGCACATTTAGACCAGAATGATGTCTCTTTTAGTGCAAGGAAAGTATTCCAAAAGGGATTCTATTCCCCATTTAAGGCTGCTGCACAGGAGGCAGCCAACACTGCAAATCCAATAATGATACTGAAATTACTCACACAACCCTACTGGCAACTGATCCAGAAGGTTTTAGTACTTATGTTGATTGTGTTCATGCCTTTTATATCCTTCTGTTGCTAAGTCACCATTTAAAGCAGAATTTTCTCAAAACTATGACTTTCATGCGTAAATTATGTAATATCTAAGCTTGAGTCTCAAACCTGTCAAATTCTCCTTTGTCAACTCATGTAAAATAACATTAGAACTTTAGATAGCAGAAAAAATTCCCCGTATTTTTAAAAGAAAATTCCCCAAATGACAGAGCAGGATAACACAATTTGCAAGAGTTAGAAATAACAGTCCATCCTTCTGCTCTATATATGTACCAGATATGGTCATCACTGGATCTTCATTAATCTACAGTTCCTGAAGATACAGCCTGATTTTCTTGATATTACACTATATTATATTTATTATGCATTAGTAATTACTTTAGAAGGTAAATTTAAAATAGGAAACATATTTTGCATTTTTAGATGAAACATTATTCAAAAGAAAAGTATGCAGGAGCCTAACATATTCTTAATTAATGCCATTTGCATGCTGATTTCAAATTGTTTACATTTCCTTACTACACTGTTAATATCAACTATTTCTCTCTGTCATTACTTGGCAGAATGGTTGTATTTTTTCCCCTGAGGTTTTACGGGCTTTATTTATTCTGAACTATGTTGAAGTATTGCCACTCAAAAATATATGAAAGAAACATAAACTAAAACCTGTTACTTTAAATATTCAGTTTTTACAGTAATACCTGTGTGACCATAATTATGTTTCATTATACGTCAGTTTTAAAGGAAGCCTTATAATTTATAAAAGCTTTAATAGAGATATAAATCCAGGTATTTGTTGTATGCAATTATTTTCTCTGGGGAAAAATTATTTCTAAAACATACAGGTAATGACAGTGGAAAGGCAGGGGTTGTTGCACGTCATGTTGTTAGACTAATTTTATTTCAGTTGTAAACTTTGCTAATCTAAAATTTTTAAATAAAGTTCTAATATAACCATGCCACTTCCACAATTCTTATCTAACTCAGCTCTCACTATTAACTTTCATAGAAGAGATGAGTAGACTTTCTTGTTAACTTGGTAAACCCTTTGTAGAAGTAATTTATACTGTTAACTGATTTAAAATGCAACCTCAAGCAATTATGGAAAGGCACAGGCTTTATTTAAAGTAAGCTAGTTATCAGAAGAGGAAATTTCTTCATGGAACTGTTTGCAACTATGCTATTTGCACTTTCCTTTATTTTCATTTGTTTACATTGGTGTCAGTGGGTTTTTTTCCATTGACGCTTTTCACCTAATTCATGGAGGTGCTGCAGAGCTTGTGCTTAAGAGTTGCAAAAATAGAGTCCTGAATAATGGTGCATATATTTTATGTCCGTTATAAAACTCTAAACTCACAAATGGATCCAATAAGCTCTGCTGGACAGCTTTGGTGTATGTCCAGTACATTTTAATGCTACATTAAAAATCTCATGTCAGTGTTCTTCAGTTATTTTTCTCCTACATTTCTCATTTGGGTTGAATCGCAATAATATATTTTCATCATATTTTCACATGATCCTGCCTACTTCAGAGCTGAGACCAAGATGTATTTTCTTAAGCCTTTTGATAATGTTTTCCGAATGTCTTTTAGAAAATATTTACAGCTACTGCCTTTGGAACACATTCCACAGCTGCCAGCTCTCATATATGATAAATGGATATTGCAATGTTAAGCACTTACTTAAAAGCTCTAAACCTAGGGACCAATATACTCTGCTTTCCTTAAAAGCAGCAGTACTAGACTTCCTGGTTTAGAATCTCCAGCTTATGGCTACTGTAGTTTTGGGGAGAGGGAAACTGATATTTTGAATGTTATCAGAAAAACATGAAGTTATTATCATTGTAGATGTATTAATGATCACAGGTATATTGTAACAACTGGTGAGAAGTTAGAAAAATAAACGGAAAAGTGGATCAGAAGAATAAGTGAAAGTAAAAACCAGCATATTTCAGATAAATCTCAATCATAAAACAATTGGTGATTTCCCTAGCTGTATGAGAAAATTAAGTTTCTTAAAATCAGCCATAACTGTGTGTTTAGTTTCATCACTTGGCTTTTATTTGCTTGTTTGTTTTAGGAAAGCCAAAAAACTCCATCTACACATCAGAGGTTAATTTGACTATATTGCCCATTTATACAGAAAAAGATATAAAAAACAGGTATAGAAAATATGATTAATTTCCTCTCCATTCTCTCAAAAGCTCCTGACCTGACAGGTTTAACAAGCAGATATATTTGTGCCTGTCTCCATTGCTCTGAATGTAAGACTTTTTCCAGTATAATAGGAAACCTGGATAGTTTATCTGGACAGCAATTGAATTTATTTTTCTTGTCAGTTCTGTCCCAGTGTGCAGAGGAATCATGCCTATCTGAATCAACTGAGCAAAACCATGATTATGTCTCTGTAAAAAGCATTTTTGATGATTAGACATACTGGAAAATGGTATGCATAGACACACCATGAGTCTTTTGGAGACAGATTACTTTGTCCTTTTCATTTGGTTTAAGATACAGAATCATTACTTGGATTGTAAGATCTCAGAATTTTACATTCTTGTACAGTACTTCTCGGCTAAGAATCTGATTGTGGCTGGGATCACACTATTCCAGATCATATCAGACAAAGTTGTTTGGACAGAGCAAAGTGAGCAATTTAAAGCAGCTAGGACTTTTCTCCCAGTTTTGGCTGAAACAAAATATTTGAAAAAATAAAATTCAGTCTATCTCCAAAGAATTATTATCAAATGTATGCTGTAATTTGAAAAACAGAGATAACATCTAGATGTGCATATTTTTCTTAAATGAGTGTAAGAATTAATCTTATTTACAAATACTTAGTAATAAATTTTTAATTTTTAAATAAGTATTTTTAAACAGGGAATTTAAAAAAATCTTAAATTAAAGATGCATAGTATTATAGAAATACACACTAATATAAAAATATTTTCCCAGATTCTGGACTAACAAATAAAAGAGACATTAAGCTTCTTTAAATAGACACAAGAATTTTCCAGCGATAACTGAATGGAAAAAGATTTTTTAAATCCATGACATTTCAACATTAAACAGAACAGAAAGAGAGACGTTATCCACTTGACTGAAATAAAAGAGAAAAATCAATCCATACATAAAACTGTAAAGAATATAATGATAGGACCACATCATAGGTATAAGTCTCTGGCCAAATATTTTATTTTGTATTTTCCCCAGATCAAACAGTTTAATTAAGCAGAGGCATAAATCACTGAATTAGTTATTTTCGAGAGGCTCATTCTTATTTGTGAGGCATTATATACAGAACCACCATATAATAAGTAAAGATTTGCTGATGTTGGAATATTTCTGAAAAAGCTTCTAATGAACAAATCTGTTTTGACAAAATATTCTCATTGAAAAATTCCTGAATTGTGCCAGTTGATTCTGGTTAGCATCACATGATGAGACACGAAGCCATGAGGCATTGCTTCTGAGACCAGTACGAGTTACTCAACAGGTGCCATAGAGCTGAAAGTATGAGAGGCTTGAGCAGCCCTTCATTGCATGAGCTCCCCAGGCTGGCCCCAGACCCAAACCAGTCTGGGCTGAATCTTTTCCCTTTTGATACTGCTCCACCCACTATGGTAGCTTAACGTAGCTCATACTAAATCAGCTTGTGTCAATATGGATGATGACTCGACTGTCAGTGCCCAAAGCTAGGAGCCAAAAGCCACACATATGGCATATTCCGTTAGATTCCTGAGAAGTGGAATGATCCATTTCTTTGGGGGGAGAAGGAAGAGATGCCAATATAAAAGCAGGATATTTTCTGTAATCAAATCATATTGCTAAAAATGATACAGTTCCTCTGTGGTGATTTGGGCTCAACCTGAATATTGAAAAATCCAACTGCCACGGCAATATCAGTTGCCATTTACCATACTCTGTTAATTTCAGGACTACAAACCATATGGAAAGCAAAGAATTTAGAGGGTGGAGGGAATTAGCAAACTGCAACTAAACCTGGGGGATTAATAAATTCATAAAAGATGTGTAATGGCAAATTTAGGACAGAAAGAGTCAGCACATTGCCCGAACAAAGAAAATATTTGCACAGGTCTGAAAAAGTTTTACTAGGAAAAAGAAAAGCAGAAGAAAATAAAGCCGAATAGGTGGCATAAAAATTAATGTACTCATTATTTTAAAAATCATGGTTTAATTTACTTAAAAATTGAAATACAAATAATCTCGAAAACTAATTTTTTTAAAAAAGGTTCAGTTTAAAGAAGACTTTTTACACAACAGTATCTCTATTGGCAATATATTTAGTCTGTAAAATATGGATAATCACCTATGCCAGTGGTTATTATATCAGTCCTTTGTGACTCAGATATCATCAGGGTTTGCACAGGTGCTTTGATTTGTCTGCTGACTAAAGAAAGGATCAAAAGCCTTTGCCAGTGAAGCTGTTTCTGTAACAATGTGATTGCCTTTCTATTAATTAAATATTTGAATTTAGTACAAATGACTTGGGAACCTCCTGTATTCATTTAGTAGATAAAATAAAAAGAAAATTATTTTTAAAAATAGCTTATAAGCATTTTAGAATATTTTTTTTAAATTCAACCTCTTTCTTTTTATATAGTCATGAGATGAAGGTTTTGGTTTAACATTTTTTCACAGTAATCTGTGAAAGTAACTCTCTTAGAAGTATTCTCCAAATAGAAGTATATGATAGGAAAATATTTCATTTTAAAACAACATATTTCCTGTTTATTACTCTTCCTTTCTAATCTAATGTCAACAAATCCTTCTATGCTTATATGCCTTTGGGATTTATCTGTGGCTCTTACAGATTTTGTCACTGGACTTTAGGGAAAAATGACTTGCAAGATTAGCAGGACTGGAAAAATGAACATCTGTTGGAAAAACGAACAGCTGCCTGTCTGAGTTGCACGATGAGTAATCTGTTACTAAACATTTTCCTCACAAGTAGATTTTATTGCAATTAATATAATCTATTTAGTGTTCTTTACTGACTTAAGAATTTTAACTAGAATTCAAAAAAAACCCCACAAAAAGGGACACACCATCCCCACAAAAAACAAAAAACCTCAGTGAAATAATTTTCACTGAGTTCTGTATTGCAATCTTTCATTGTTAAAATCAAATGTATATTTTTTTCACTGCTCATTTAGCATTATTGATAGTCTGCTTATTTTCAAAAGTTTCATTTATTCTTCATCCCGTTAATGATGACAGGAAATAGGTTTACTTATTTTATGTATGCTTTTCAAACTTCCAGTGCAAGAAAGGATGTTCTTCTCCTTCAGGCTAACAAAATAATGAATGACATTTGAGTGAGACCAAGATTTGTCTTTAGGTGAACTCTGGAGCTATATGTCAACCTCTGAATTCCCAGAGGAAGAAAAGTTATTCTTTCATCATTTTTCTGTAGCCTCTGGTAAAGAGGACATCTTGATGTGAACAGGAAGATGCTACAGAATTATTACCTACTGTTTAGGTTTGAACAGCTTGAAGTTAAGACCAGAACAAAAGCACAAATCTGCATGAAACTTTCGGCAGTTTGTTACAGCTAGTTACTCTAAAATTTCGAGAAGATATGGCAGCCTACTTCTTGCTGTATCTGTATATTGGGCATGTTCATAATTGTGAAGGAAGGAAGGAAGGAAAGGATGGCCAATGGCATTTATCTATATGAAAGAAAAATCTCTGCACACATATTTTATGCCAGAAAGGGATGGCTTGAACAGCACATTGGACTTAAAATGTTTCTTTGAAGAAAGATGAAAACTTTTACAAGGAGATGTTTTGGTGTCAGCACGAGGTTTGGTTGCCAGCCAACACAAGAACATCTGGTGTTATTTCTCATGTTGCAGGAAATCATATCTAGTCTTCAGTCACCAGCCCAGACTAGATCTCCATTAGAGTCTGTGTTTTACTTGCTGGCTGCAGAAGGATGGTTTGCACATGGTGGGGCCCTTGAAATATCCCAATGGCCTCTTTCTGATCAGACAACACACCCATGTCCATGATAATGAAAATAGCACTTAGAGATGTGTGCTTATTGGACTGGTTTTAGTTTCCATTAAAAGGATAAAAAGCCAAAGATACATAAAGGAGATTACCTATATGCTCTTGACAGCAAATTTGTTGGGATTTTTCTCCTAGACAGCATATTGCAACTGATTTATTTTTCAGCGATGCTAAAGTAGTATACAAGCTTATCCATGCAGGTAGTCCCCTGCTTTGCTCTGTTTTGGTATTTCTAACATTTATTTCACACTTTATTGAGAATGCTCTTATAGTCTATTATTAGTTTCACAATAATTTTGCATTTTAACTGCAATAGTACACGGATTTCCACGTTTTTATAGTACTACTTCAAACAAATAAAAACCCAAACTCACATAAATCCCCTAAGAAACATCAACAACAAAAGCCCCAAGATGTGGTTTTCTGAGCATTCAAGCATAACAACTCTAGATTTGACTCAGTGATTGAGTCTTACAGAGATGAAAGGAGATGTTTGTTAACAAAAACATTCCACGAGTAACTATACTGATGAAATTCCTTTATGGTGCCACTGCTTGCATTACTCTTTATTTTCTTTACCTCTCATGCATTCTTTTTAGTACCTCTCCCTCTTCTAGAGTATTATCAGTTTTACTTTCATTCTACTTTTCAATTTCTTTTCAAGATTTCTTTCAATTCATGGATTCCTTTCTCAAGGGATTGTGTATAAAACCACTGTATTTTGTTACATTAATGCGAAAATTCTGTCATTTTCTCAGCCATAGTGACAAAATATTGATTCTGTGTTGCATATAAAGGGTATAGAAGAGTATGTGGGACATTGAACAGTTCTGCTGAGATTTTGCTCAGTTGAGAGATCAACATGATCACCTAAATGTACTAAAATTTACCATAAATACTAAAGGAAAACAACGAAATGCTGCAGCACAAAATAGAGAATAGGTGGTTTAAAATGATGCTATTTCTGTGTAGAGAAAAATGCTCCAATTTTGTACAGGAGGAACTGGCTGGGTCACCTCTAAATGCCCATATATATATAGATTTTGAATATTGTGAAAAACTTTCTATAGTATTCTACTTTCTCTAGTAATGAGAAATGAAGATGGTTCTGCAACTCTACATCTACATGGAAAAACAGGAAAGAAAAAGAAAAGGTGAAAGCAGAAAGAAGGCAGAGTTTGGAAATAAGTCTAAAATGTGTAAAAAACTTCCAGCTTTCCCTTTGTTGAAAATGTGGTAGATCAAATGGCTCTGATCAGCATTTTAAGGGAATTTTCAGACACTCTCATTGCACCCTCATTACTCTAATTGCAGTACTTATAACACTTGACTGACTACCTGTCTGAAGGGTGGAAGAGTTCAATTCTCAATCAACACTCTAAAATTTCTAAATTATCTATTTTGTTCTATGTTTAATTCTTTGGATGTTCTTGGCTTGTTTATTTTTATTGATTCTTTTGGTAAAAATGAGCTGAACATAAACTCAGGCACAATTTTCTTAAGAATAAGGTCTTTTTGTTTCCAGAGTCTCAACAAAGCTAAATTGGATACCTTTAGTAATTTTGGTGAATGGATTGCTTAAATATTTGCCTCTAAATTATGTGCAAAATGTTATATTTTTGCTCACTCCTTGACCAAACTTGTTACGTATCAGAGGAAGAATTCTTACAGTATTCTATTTTGACAGAGGAAAACAAAGTATTAAAACAGTATTTGTTTTTTCATATGTGTCTTTTATTCAGTGTGTAGTGAATGATAGCTTCTTTTATGTTGTGCATAGCATTTCCTAAGCTATTTATTTATTTCTGACCTCAAGCAGAATTTGTCATTTGCAGCTGTTTTTTCATGGAAACTTACACTCCATAATTAACAGTTTCACATCCCTTTAATCATCAAAGTGCCACATTATTGGGAACTGTGTTCTTCAGCTTTGTCCTCTGTTTATTTGCATTTACTAATCTCGGCGTGAATGCACAAAGCTTCATTCTCAATAAATTATGAACATAACCTAGTGTAATATAGACCAAAAAAAGGAGTCACCTCCTTGAAACTCTTCTAATAATTTAGTTTGTAATGCTGAAAATATTCAAGTAGTGTTTCCCAAGGCAAACTTTAGCATTTATTTTCCTGCTGAAGAAAGTGGTTGCCCTATGAGCGGGATATAAAAATACATTCTGTCCAAAATATGAATGTCAGATGGCAAGGCCCTGAGGCTGTCCAGCAACCTGTGTAACTCAGTGGAAGAATTAACATCTGCTCTAGAATCATTGCTAAAGCTGAAGAAAGTAAACCAAATGGATTTTGAGAGTGCACGTAGAGGAAACTTTTGCATTGTTTATGCCTATTGCAAATATTTTTTACATCATTATCACTTGAATAAGGTACATTATAATATGGAAGAATCACAGGTATGAAGGTATTTCCAAATTACACAAGAATCAGTAATTCCTCATCAAATGTTAACTCTTAAATTGTTACAGTGGGTTTTAGAACACAGTCAAATATTAAAAGCTGAGGTACAATATTCAATCTTAGAGATTATTTCACCATCTCTCAAAGAGATTATTTAATCTCTTTCTCCACTGTTAATGAGTTATTGAGAACTTTTGCCAAGTTGAATTTTTTTCTGAAGTACTAATGTGGTCACTTACCTCATTATTGCATAGTATGTTTTCAGGTTGAGTTTAAAAAATCAGTTTCCTTGGTATTAATTGTACAAAAATTTACATGTTGTGTGATCAATTATTTTAATATAAAACAAAATCTCCTTTCTCCTTTCCAAAATCTCATCTGTTGTAATGAGAGACAAAGTACAAGATTGTGCAGAATTAGAAACTCAGTTTTTCCTTTGTCATGTGAAAAGTTAGAAATCCCTGCAGAAATTATATTTATTGACAATAAGCAGTGGATATTGCTGTATTTTTAAATGCAGCTAAGCATATTCAGCTAATAGGAGAATTGTCTTGAAGTGGTTCTTCAACAGTGACGGTAGCAAATATGGACTTCTCTTAAAACTTGCATACTTTTAAATTACTGTCAGAAAGACATTAAATGAAGTTTATCAGAAAACAAATCCAAGAAAGACTGATCACAAATCTCAAAAATTTCAGCAGTTTAATGTCTTGTTTCAGAAATCCTGAATTTTTAAAACTATGTTAATTAGTCTTTAGATTTTTTACATTTAGTGAATAAAATATTTGAATTAGGATAGCATTAAGGCCTGGTAGCAAGGTAATTGTGCAGGTAATGATCAGGCTCCAAAAGAATTCAGTTTTGTAAACACAGGACAGCAAACTGAATCTGACACTGTTTTTCAAGTCTTGAACTGGAATTCAGCATGGTTATTTTTTAAACATATTGACAGTAGACAAGGGCTGTATCTTATGACAGCCTGTTCATATAATGTAGCCCGGGTACAAAACCATGTTTGTATTCTGGTTTTGTCATGTTTTGTCATATTTTGCCTGTGGACAGCCAGTAGACAAATTCAATGTCTTTGCATTCTAGCTAATACTGTCCCCTGTTCTTATTATCTACTTTGGAGTTCTCAGAATAGGAAGGAGCAGCTCAAACGTTCCTCCTTACAAAGTCTAGACATGCCTATTCCTTATGGAGCATGCTGACATTGCTTGTACTGCTTACAGCAGATTGCATAGACATTTTACACGACATCATTGTTTTGGTGGAAACATTACCTCTGTGTAATCTTATTATGAATCTATGAGATTATAACTTCTGTCCTGAAGGAGTTAAAGTTAGTTTACACATTTCCTGTGTGTCTGAGTTCAGAGGCAATGAGGAATTCTTCCTAAGAATAGCTGATTTTTTAATGTAGGTGAATGGACAATAAACACAAACTCAGAATTCTGTTTATCCATAATCATTGTATTTCCACTATCACTGGGGAACTTTTTATCCTCCTGTCTTTTTCATTTGTTTTGTTTTCTGTTCTTCTGATGCTTACTTGATAGTGATGAATCATAAGTCACTAACAGAAATTAAAAGGAATTTGATTGAGAACTGAAGAAAAAAGAATCCAGACTGAACAATCATCACTACATCAAACTTGTGATGACTCACCTCAAATTTTAGTGCTCACACTTAACAACAATTGACACACCCACAAGGATTTCCATTACTGTAATTTTAAATACTTCTGATATCTCACAGACTATTTTTCAATACATCTGCAACAGTTCCAGAATTAGAGATAGATTAATTTATGGTATATTTACAATTAAATAAATTAAGATTCATTAGGAAGGAAATAGATGTAAAGTGTTCCTTAAAAAAAGATGCCATTTTAGTAATGTAATGCACACCACATTCAAAAAGAAATGTCTTATTTCACTGCAGAGTGAAGGGGCAAGAGTAAAATTTTTGATACATCCATTAAAAAAAAAAAGGAAAAAATCTATGTCAAAATGAACTCAATTTTATGCAAGGAAAAGAGTTTCTCAGAAGAATTCAAACAAACTTGAATGAATCAAAACATTTTTTTCCCCAAGATTATTTCCCACAGCAAACTTAATTTGATTTGGAAGTCTTTTGCTCATGCTCAAAGAAAGTCTAAGATGTATATATTAAGTTTCTGAACTACTTGAGAGATCTTTGAGAGATTTCAAAATAAGTTATCAAAGTTTCCATAGCAGTACTTAGTAATCTTACATTTAGTCGAAAGAAAAAATGAAATCACTGTTTCTTAACAAGAAACGAAATTTTTAATATGTCAAGCATGATCATTACATTTTCCAGAACATGAAGGGTGATCGGGGATGTTTTATTTCCAGCAAAGCTGGGCAGATGAGATTAATGAAGCCTCCTTGGGACAGAAGCTGAGTGTCATAGCTA